>JAGKQL010000062.1:30335007-30345694 GCA_018398635.1 Cyprinodon brontotheroides
GCAATATCCAAACAACAATAAATCTAAAGACAGTTCATCAAACATGCTCCCTAATATCAATTGTTTTGCCCTAAGGCATGTAAGAAGAACACGGTACTTTAAACATGGTTTTTCCTCTGCTGCATCAACATTTTTGAGTGTGGTCCTCCAAGTATTATAAATCTCTTCATTTTTCATAATCATTATGAAAATTTGTCCTCTTGATTTATCACCATACCTTAGGGAACAGACAGAAGCTATTTGCATTACTCATTCAGGGGGCAAGAGTCTTGCTAAGGGACCAATTAGTGTCAAATCTGGGATTTTGCACCCTTTAAATAAGGTGAATGCTCTACTGTCCAACCAACAGAAGACCAAATTCCCTGATATGGTACATCTAGTGTATATGTATATATATATATATATATATATGGTATATATATATATATATATATATATATATATACTATATATGAATATATGTAAGCTGGCACAAAGGGTGCTAGCTTTGATTGGGTTACATCTTGAATCAACCATCACAACCACTGTCAGCTGTCCTATACATCTTTTGTTTTCGTTTCCCTTTGTATGTGCTTTGGAGATGTGATTTTAGGAGCGAATATTTTAATAAATAGACATTTGGAAAAAAAAAGAAGGAAATGGAAGGAAGTTTCTATTTTGTACTTATCTTTAAGCCTTGAGTTTTCTTTTTTTAATATAAATACTTACAACTACAGTAGGACACAGCACCAACATCTTACCAGAAGCTAATTTGGAGTACTGGCGTGAACGTAAGGAACTATTGTCTCGAGAGATTGCGGTCGGTATGTCAGGCTGAGATACTGTTTTGTCTCGTCTCCCTCTTGTCAAGCCCCACCTATCCCATCTTGATCTCCGCTCAACCTCAATACCTTTACATAAAAGAATTACAAAAAGAACAGGATAGATTAGCTTTGATTGAATTATACCAAATATGATAAATCAAGAAGATAACCAACTGTCCCATACCCTTTGATGTTTCGGATTTTAGGCTCGACATTGAGTCAAGTGACTCTGATGAGGCCCCATTACTGGCCTGAGTCAACAGCTGGTTTTGAGGAACAGTACCAGTCTTCATAGCACGACTCTCTGATGTTGACCGACGAAGCATTGAAAGAATTGGCGTTCTTTTTGATTCCTTATCTTCTGAGGCCCGTCTCTCCTCTGAGTAACTACGAATTCTTGTGGAAATCCCTGCCACAGTTGATTCAATCTTCCTCCGCATTGCCAACACTGGTGATTCATTAGGTTTCTTTACTTCCCTTTCTTCCACTGGTTTATCACTTTCTCCATCCATCTTTGTCATCTCTACCTCTTTCTTTTCCTGAGAACCCCGTCTGCCCAGAGTCCAAGAGAGCCGACGTCTTGAACCAGTGGAATCATCTTCTTTCAATAATTCATCAGTGCGCTCTGTCGACGGAGTTCTCTTCAAGCGCATAGAGAGTCTTCTCATGAAGCCTTGATCTTTTTGAGCTTCACGAAGGTCCTGGACCGATTTAGACTTTTCTTCAAGTCTCCTTGAGGCCAACTGTAATGGAGCACCAACTGGCCCAGGTCTGTATATCTCCTCGGATGTCTCTGTTGTAGCTTGGATTGTTGGTAATGAATCTTCATTCTTTGATCTTGATAGAAATTTCAGACCCCTTGAAAGGGAAGATTCGCGTTTTTTAAAGCGGGTCTCAAAGACCTCTTCAGAGGTCATATCTTCTAAGTCAGCTCCAGCTGAGAGCTCTTGCTGTGATGATGTTTGTGTAAAGGACTTTGGTGGGCTGGGTTCTTTGGTGATCATTTCTGGTGATGCTACTCTAGAGTAGACTGCAGGGTGCTCAGTGGTTGACATGATTGGCTTCTGTGAGCCAGGTAAGCTGGATGATGTGATCTGTAGTGAAGATGCCTGAGATGTAGCTGAGGCTGAAGTAGTCGCTGGAACAACAACTGGAGTAGAAGGGGCTAGGGGTGATGGGTTGAGAGGCTGAAGGGTAGGCACTACGATGGTCTGCATTATACTGGCATAAGCTGACATTCTTCCATCTGGAAGAACAACTCGGGCAGGAAGTGTGGGTGTTATATATGTGGAAGTGACATCAACTGGGGGCTGGTTAATATTTTTTGTTGGTTTCATCATAACGGAATTTGTGCTTATGATCATCTCAGAAGACTTTTTTGGGGTACTTGTCTTTTCTACATCTTCTTTAAACAACTCAGCTGTGTGGTCAAGTCTTTTTTCATCTTCTTTTGCAAATTCTTGCTTTTCTTCATGCACCTTTCTTTGTTCTTCTTTCTCCTCTAACACTTTCTCTTCTGCTCCAGAGCTTTGGACCATATCAGGAGTTGTGGGAATTGTCTGGCCCACATTTTCTGTTTCAATCAATGGTTCCTCTGAAATACTCATGTCCTTCTCTGAGAATCCACTTGTGCTTGACCTTTCATCAAAATTTATGTCTGCAGTCAGTCCATCCATCTTTTCACTAATGCTATCATCTGTTCTGATCTCTTTTTCCATAAGGGAATCCTGACTTTCTGCTTTAGATTGCTTTTCTGTTATAGCAGGCTCTGGAGTATGTGGTTTTGGAGAAGATTCCCTTGGAGTCTCTGGACGTGAATCTAACTTTGTTTGTTCTGTCAGAGCTGACATGGAAATAGCTTCTTTTAGCCGCCGTTCTTCTATTTGTGCAACAGGGATCTCCAGAGGTGCTCCTGATCTGCGATGTAAAGGTATGGGTTCTGAATCGCCCTGACTAAAAGAAGTGCTTTTACGTAAAACTTTAGTTTTTGGAACTTCGTCCCTTGCAAAGTCACTCGATGCAGCTCTAGTTAGTGGAGGTGGGCCAAGACGAACATTGCGAGAGTAGCGATCTGATGGTGTTGCTCGCTTTTCATCGCCCATCCCTAATGTCTCCAAAAGAGGTCCTCTCAGACCACTCATCTTGTTGTCTACAGAACCACCACGAAGCAGTCTTTGTCTCATTAGCTCCAATTTAAGAGCATAGTCTTCTTGACTCATCTTTGCAGTTCCAGGGCTGGTGCTCCTCCTTGGTAGTTCCATGGAGACAGCTTTCTTTAAAACTCTCCGTCCTTCTTCAGCATTTTCTACCGCAGCTCCTTCTTCTGGAGTAATCCGTAGCAGCAGAGCGCTATCAGCTGAACCACCACGCCGTAGTTCTCCTCTTTTCCGGCCTCCTTCTACCTTGTCAGACTCCATGCTTGATCCTCTTTTAAGGGGTTTTCTTGATAGTTCTGATTTCCGGATCAATTCAGCAGGTGACTCTTCTGAAAAACCTTTGTCACTGTCTTCAGTAGAGCGTTTTCGAAGATGGCCTTTCCCTCCTGCCTCACTTCTTAATGTTTCCTGCTCCTGAGAGTAAAACTCCATTGCCTGCTGGCTATCAGAAGGTGATCCAGACCACTGACTTTTTTTATTCTCCTTTTCTGTTTCCTGTTCATTGGTCTGAATGTCATTCAGTGACATTCTTGATCCAGAGAAGTCCATGTTAAGTGGCATCGGAATAAAAGGAAGTTCATCAATATCTTCATCTGAATCAGAGGATGAAGATGGCAGAGGCGAGCCCTCTTTCTGGTGCCTTGGAACTGCAATGGAGGTGTGGTTCGAGGAATCATTCAACAACTCTGGTATGGATCTCATGACCATTTTTGATTTATAGCTGATAATAGAACGCTAAAAAGTAATCAACACAGTGTTAGAACATCAAAACATTTTGTGCAGGAAATGCATTATAACAAAGAAATTCCTCCCTCACCTGCCATTTTCGACGAGAAGCAAACTTCTTCAGGCCCTCTGTACTGATGGTGTTTCCCTTGCTTAATATCTGTACATCGCAACATTACATTTTAGGTAAATATCTAGGAATGGCTAAGGCTTTATACAGTCACCTGGAGCTTAAAGACAGATTATGTACTTGTGCTTACCTTGAACCATGGGTGTCTGAGACATTCCTGTGTATCTGGTCTCCTAAAAACAAATTATGCAAAGTTAAGTACAATTGTTGAGTTTCCTTGCTAACGTAAATTCTTTTTCTGAGCCTAAGATTATGTTTAAGTTTCTTCATGTTTGTTTGTAGAGATAGTATTATTGTGTTCCGCAAAAGATGAATTACAGAAAAAAAAATTACAGGACTCTGAACCATAGAAAACAAAAAAAAGTATTAAACTTGGATTAATTTTGCATGCGATTTGTTTAACCGTCCCTTCCTGTCAGACCCATGAAAATGCTGAATTGCTGCGTAGTGCGACTAAAATAGACATGGGGTCTTTCTGGCTCAGAGCTACACAAGCCCTCCTACAGAAAACCCTGTCGGGTGTATTCATCCCAATCGACTCTCAGTTAGCTCGAACTCAAACCATATCAAACTGTATCCCTAAGCATATAAACCAAAACTTTTTTATGTGTATCAGATCTACATTCATAAGTAAAACCATCATGTTGTTTTTTGAACTGTAGTTTTAGAAGTTGATGTTTTATTAAAAGCTATGAACCACTTCTTATAAAACACAACTATGCAGTTTCTCAAAAAAAAAGTATTAAAATGTTACAGAATTGTATACAGATTTAGCTAAACATCCAGCTGGAAAGAGATAAATAATACATTTTTAATGATTTCGGATATTAAAATAATTTTTCATGTCATTTATAATAATCTCATTGTGTTTTTTTTATTATCAATCCGTATTATCTGTTTGAAACTTTTTTATTCAATGTTGAATTTGATCAAATACATTTATTTCAATTAATCTGATGTGTATATACATATCATATATGCTACTTATTTTTCCAACGTTTCCACCATTTACCAACAAAATCAAGTTCCAATGTTCAAGATTATTTTTTTATTATGCAACACAAATTCCTCATCTTTATCAATTTTCTCAGTTCAGAAAAGTGATTCAGGAATGCACCATATACGCTTTGAGACCAAAACCTTAACTTAATAGCGTTACTCACAGCCTGTCTGTTACCAGCAGCTTGATGATGAAGCCTTTAGCCTCTCGAGAAAGATCAGCAAACATGTTCTCCTCAAAAGCCACGTTATAGTTCCTGATGTTCAGCAAAGAGCTGCGGTCGCTCTCCCCGGCAAACGGGGAGATTCCTGTCAAGCTGATAATAAAGGAAGTTAACAAAAGACATTTGAAAATCCGGGTGTTGCATATGAGAAAGAATGCTGAAACTTAAGCCTGATTTAGGTTTTACTTACCACAGGTAGGTTATAACACCTATAGGCCTAAAAAAAAAAAAATGCAAAGTGAGTTTTTTTTTAAAGAGCATTAAGGATTTATTATGAAATGTTTAACAAGTAAGAACCTCTACCATATGTCAGTAGCTTTCGAAACAGGTGTTTGGTTGACGATTTCTGGAGCGACAAATTCGGGTGTGCCATATTTGCAATACTGAGCCTCATCAGGCGTGACCTCCAGAGCGTTTCCAAAATCACATAAACGGATCTGATCACTTTGGAGATCTGCCATGAGGATGTTATCAGGCTAGAAATAAAATAAACCAACAAAATGATGATACTCTGAAAGCAGTATTAATCTATGAAAGAAATCTGTGAAATTATTGATAATACTTTATGACAACTTAAAACAGAGGAAAAGACAAATATCAACAGAATCTACCTTTATATCAAGGTGAATGATGTTCAGATGATGAAGGTAGTCTAAGCCCTCCAGTATCTGTCGTATGCATGATCGCACCTGTTGAACAGAAAAAGCAACAATTCATTACATAATTATCTTGCAGGGTGGAGGTGGTGGGTGCATTGGCCAGGGAGAGAGGGTTGCCCTGCTTCTCACTCTGCTCCTCTTTGGTCTGCAACCCGCTGCTGCTCCTGTGTCTGATTAATAACCTACTTCAGTAGGCGGCATGTGGCTGTGCCACTTACAAACTCAGGCCTCCATGTGGAAAACTTACAATCAAATACACCCATTCTACACAAACGCATTGATGAAACATACTAATAATGTAAATAGTAAGTATGCAGGTAACCATATGCCATGTTTGGTATGTCTGGAACTCAACAGAAGACATTAACCAAAGACAAAGACAGAAAGAAAGTTGCACCAAGACAAAGGAATTGAAAGTCAAAGAACATTAACTTGGAAAAAAAAAAATCTGGCGCCTTGATTCATTAAGAGTTGAAAAGAGCTTATTTTCTCTTTCTAGTTTTTGTTTTTTTCCCTGAGATCTAGCTTCAGCATCCGTTTCAGGATTAAAAAGAAAACTTTTATCTGACTTAAGAGTAATAAGTTTGGATATTTTGCTTGAATTGACACAAATACCAGAGATGGGAAGCTTGCCACATATTGAATATGGACTCTGATCTTACTGTAACTCCCATCCAAAGGTAAATGTCCTGAATATTTTATAATATCTGCAAATGACGCCCCATCTAATAAAATCCTCTTGATTTATAATAAGCATTTAAGTCTAAATGAAAAAAACGGATTTAAATCTGTTGTGATTGTTCACTTGAAGAAGATCTATCTACATTTTATTTTATGTTTTTTATTTTTTCCTACTTGCTTTGATTCTGTTTTATCTTCCTGTATTTTAATCATGTGTAAAGCACTTTGCATTGTCTTTGCACTGAATTGTGCTATACAAATAAATTTGCCTTGCCTTGCCTTGCCTTACAAAGTGTTAAACTCATATTCTCCTGAGGTCACTTTTTATTGTTTCTATCACTGGCACCTTTAAGGAGATACTAAGTATTTAGTGCGGATTGCGTCTTGCAAACAGCGCTGCTGGTCTTTCAAAATCAGACTTCATTTTTCATTGCTGCAATTTAACAGAACTAGCTGCAAGCTGTGGATCAAACGGACAAAAACTGAATCTCTGGTTAACAAGCTTTTTAAAACCCATAAAGTAACTAGTATAGTGAATATTTGCTGTATAATAACCAGCTCAGGACTTACGTCAGACTCCAGGATTGTAGATTTTCTGATGAATCTGTCCAGAAGCTCCTCCTGGCATCTTTAAACATGAATTAAGGCTATCACTGCCCTTTTTCAGACTGTAGACCTAACTCATGTTAAATAAGTTTTGAGTTTAGTGTATTTTGGCTTTTTAGTAAGGATACATCGCTGTGATGATGATGACCGTGTTCTTCTTCTCAAACGCATCATGGAAATAAAGAACCCTCTCATGGTCCAGCTTGGAGAGCAGTCTCATTTCTCTCAGAGCAGAGTCTTTCTTCTTGGCTCGACTGGAGATGAATTTTGCAGCGTACTCTGCTTTGGTTGCCTTTTCCTTCACTCGTTTGATGTAGGAAAATGCACCCCTGTGGGTAAAGAAAGCAGAAGAGAATGTGTCTCCAGCTACACTTTAAAATGACTATCCCAAATACAGACATATGGTTTAAATAGCTCTCTTTACCTTCCAATTTCCTTAAAGATGTCATAATAATCAGTCAATCTGCGCATCTTCCGCATGTAACTCCCTTCATCATCCATGGATTCCTCCCTCTTAGCTGCACAGTCCAACAGGAAAAAAATAAAATCCCAGTAAATAATTTTCAGTTGACTGAAAGTAACACTGTTGACTGCTGTCAAATGGTTTTATGTTTCGGACGTTACCCTCATGAACAGTGAGCTCAGCTTTACAGGACACAGATCCTGCCAGGTTTCGGGCGGTGCAGGTGTACACCCCAGAGTCTTCAGGATGAGCATTTAGGACCACCAGGGAGCATTCATTATCATCATAGACAAAGGTGTAGTGACTGCTCTCTGACAGCAGGGTGTCCCCCTGAAATGAAAAGTACTTGTTTTTAACAAAATCCTAAGTAAATTGTTATACAAGTAGTTTCGTAAGCTTATATACTTATTTATCAATATAAGTTTTGCTGTATATTAAATTCAGATAATGCTGTCCACAATAAATCTCGGCTATATCATTTTAATAAGGCAAAGCTTTATCTTTTATTGTGGCAGTATAATCTGCTAAACATTTCACAAACAGGTTTATAAAGTGTCTTAATTTTGTGTTTCCTAAAAAGAAAAGGTGGCGAGGTATCTGGACGGAGATGTGGCTGAGCAAACGTAAGTACTATGGTCTGTCAATTTTACAGAAATAACTTAATTTCACTCGCACCCCCACGATGCTTCTGTGTTTTCATCTGAGAGCAAGTTGTTTAATTTTCTCCCAACGTCACGATTCCTGTTCGGGAGGTAGTCGTGAAAGGCTGATCATCCCTCAATATCACGTGTATACTACATGACGCATGATCAGGCTGAAAGTTGGCACAATCGAAAAATTCTTGCATGACTCGAGAATTGGCCCCGAAAAGGGCAAAAAATCATAGTGTATGCCCGGCTTTATGCAGCCAAAAGATAATAACAATTTAGCTTAGCCCCGCCCCCAATGCAAAAACAGTCCCAGCTTGTAGTTACATCGTAGCCTGGAAGAAACTCAGTGACACTGCATCATCTCTCTTAAAAAAAATGTTGAATTTTACTTTTAATGTTTGACTTTTTTATCTTCGAATATTCAAAATGTCTGTGTTTATCTTTTCAGTTTTTCAATTTTCAATGCCAAATCTCACATTCGATGTCAATGCAAGATGTCTCTGATTTAACTCCATGTGACAGGCCCTTTTACGTAAAATTCAACTAAAGCACATTTCAGTTATATACCTGACCTTAGAGTATTTAGCACTTTTAAAATGTGATTCATTACTTTATCTTGTAGCACTTAAACATAAAAGCTAGTTTATCTTAGCTAGTTATAAAATTGGAAAAGACAAAAGCACACGAAGTTTAGGTAAGTCAGGAAAAGAAAAGATGACACCTTGTAAAACCATGAGGAGCTAAGCTGTATGTGAGGTTTATCTTCACCACACAGTGAGGAGGATGGTATGGAGGTAAAAACATCCCGCAGTTGGAGAACTGCAGCAAAATCTCCATAACAACCCTTTATTTTAAGACTTTTGTACACATCTTTACAGGGGAAACCGACGGCTGTGTAGGATGCTGTGAGTGGCAAAGATATCTTCAAGATTTGTTCTCAGCCACTTTTCCAGTAATCTTGTTTACTTTTCACAGTGTTCTATTATGAATGTCAAACTCTATGTTTGTCCATAATAATATAAGGAACAGATCTACCTACTTGAATTAAATATTTTTTACGCAAGTCTTTAGCTTGATTGTCATAAAAACTGGAAATTAGACCTTCCAAAATATTCTCATTCATTATAAAACGTAAGCTTTTGGGGTATATTTAATGTTTTCTTAATCTACTTTACAATGGCATCCCTTCCTATTCAAGACTGCTCATAATTTGGAATCTTTCTGGGTGAGCTTTAAATAACTTTCAAATACTTTACAAGCTGAAGCTTTTGTTTGTCTTAACTTTCTTTTAGGTTTTAGTATAGATCCATAAATGATTATAAATCGTCAACCAAAAAAAAACCAAAACCATGATACTGTTGCAAACCAATTTCAGCTACGATTAAGGTTCTTGTATTGAGGTGTGATGTATTCTCTATAAGTTAATTTAGTACATGAAATTAGGTCCAAACCTTAAACCAGAGGATGTCAGGGACAGGTTTACCCTCCACAACCACAGCAAAGCGAGGAGTCTCCCCAGTGCAAACGTCCAGGTCTTCCATGATTGTCTCAAATGTTGGTGGAGCTGTGGACAGAGTTTAACATCCAACACAGCCTTATGAATCATGCAGAGGGCCGGTGTTCTGTCAAATCAGCATACCCCATCAGACCAGCATACCCATAGTCAATACATATGAGGAAGACATTAGATTTGCGTTTATTCCTTTAGTTTTGTACCAAAAAATAGACTTTCAAACTTACTCAATGGGCGAGTATACCTTTAGTTATATCCCAAAAAAACGATTTTAGGTCAGATCACCATAGGCTTCAAAAAAAGTAATTAAATAGTTTTTTGTACATGACTAAAGGGATACACACACATCTAGGTAGTTTAAAGTGTATTTTTTGTACAAAACTAAAGGTATAAACGGGGATAAACTAAAGGGATAAACCCATTATGACTATGGGTATGCTGGTCTGACTGGGTATGCACATCTGACAGAACACCGGAGGGCACATAGAGCTCTAGAGCCACACAAAGAAATATCTTTCCTACCAGCCGTTTCCAGCCTGAAGCTGCAGCTGTCACTTCCAAACTCATTGGTGGCCACAAAGCTCATCTCACCAACGTCCAAACTCTTAACTCTCAGCAGCTTGAGTGTATGCTGGTCGTCATCTGGCATCCCCATCTCATACATGCCAGGCTTGTTTGCCAGAGTTACACCTTTCCTGTAGTCAAGATTGTTTTAATCAGGACGGAGCTGGCAGAAGAAACTTCACAGGTATGTTTACAAGTCAACAAAAGGCAGTGTTTGATTTAAAACAAAATGCAGAGCAATGGGTGGCTATGCTACGGTAACCTCGGGAGACCATCCTGATCTCGCGAGCTTTCAAGGTTTCACTCGCAGATCAGTCTGGAGACTCTCCGTTAAAGGAGAAGTTCGGTTTTTTACACTTTAAGCCCATTTTCTGTAGTGTCCAGGATGAAATCGAATGAAGGACACCAAAATTTTGACAATTGCTCCTGTCTCTGCTTTTTGGCTCATTTAGAATCCCCCCCTGGGGCTTTAGAATGGCTAGCATAGAGCATGTCCGATAATGTCCTTAAAAC
>JAGKQL010000062.1:30348694-30429358 GCA_018398635.1 Cyprinodon brontotheroides
CAAGAATTAAGCCACAGAGTCGCAATGAGACCAGTAAATAGGTTGCTAAGAATTGGCACCAGTTGCAAACAATACAGGCAACAAAGCAGACACTTCAGTTTAAGAAAACTTTAAATGACAGACTGAAATGCTGCAGAAAGTTCAAAGATGGACAGTCGAATGTCACAAAGGGCCTGATCTTTGGAAGGTTTGTGCATTTTAAAAGAAGTGCAAACACGGACGTAATTTGGGGGGAACCTGTAGACCACCAACAAGCTCCTAATTGGCCGTCCGTCTTTCCTCGTGGGATTGGCTGTCACCACTGCCACTCCTGAGAATCTCACTTTACAAACATCTTATGCACCACTGACTCAGATCTGTGATTGTTGCAGTTTTATCCAGGAGTTACAGTCTTGGAGATTCCCGTGTGATGGGAGTCAGTATAGTAACGATCACGGGATTGGGATGGTACAGGATTAAACCTTTAACGGAGCAGACGGAGCCGGAGCAAAACCATAGTAACTAAAAAACTAGGATCGATGCCAAAAAATAAAATAAAATAGAAAGAAAAAAAAATCCAGTAATGGCGCCGGCCATTTTTGTAGTTTTTTCCTGAAGCCTACACTTATAATGCGAAAAAAAAAACTACTACGACCTAAAAACCAACAGTGCTTCCGCTCTCTGAGTTTTTCACCCGCGCGCAAAAACAAGAATGGGAGTGGTCCAGGAGCGGGAGTCATTCTTGAATAGGCGTGGAGCGGATGGGAGTGGGAGGCTAATTTCACCAGGGAGTGGGACGGGACAGGATTTAGATTTCTACTCTGGCCCGGGATCGGAGCGAGGACACCATTTTTCTGTGGGAGTGGACGGGACAGGGAGTGAAAAATCCACCCGTGTCAGTCCCTACTGTGATTGTTGCAGTTGTGTCCAGGAGTTACAGTCTTGGAGAAGAACGTCGGTCTGCAAACAGACGGTGAGTGAATCTGCAACTTTTTGTTTGGCATTTGTTCTTGTCTTGGGTGACATAATCTCAGAAGGGTTGAAAATATCATGTGAATTAATTTACACAAATCTGCTGATAAAGTGTAATATGTGTGCATGTGTTTGTGTGTGTTTGGTTATAAGACTTGCAGCTAAGATGTCCATAGGACTTCTTTAAAAGTCAAAGTATAATAACATTCAAACAACTGTGTAACACCCCTCCTGCAACTTCAAGATCCAACCTCATAATTATTCTAAAACTCTATGTTTTTTATCTACATATATTTGTTTTATTACAAAAACATCAAACTTTATTGCTATATATACTATCATTATCATAAAAAAGGAGATTCAATACAATCTGTGATTAATATATCCAGGTTGATAATAAATATTAAAACCATAATGCTTGAATCTACATGATAAGTAACAGGGTTATATTGAAACTTCTGAAATCAAAATATCATCCTTGAATGCAAACATGTTTGTGCATGCAGAGCAGTTCTTCGAAGAAGGTGCAAAGTGATGTGCCCTTAAATTTTTTAAGATAATTTTTTACTTAAAAAAAAGCACCAAGCACACCTTTTACATCCAGCCTTGCTTCGCACATCTTCGTCCCGTACTCATTAATGATGCGACAGGTGTAAAGTCCAGAGTCTGATCTCACTGAAGACTTGATGGTCATCTCAAAGGTGCCATCTGAGGTCTCGCGTACAATGTGACGGGAGTCTGTTTTCACTGTGACTCTGTCCCTCAGCCTGAAAACATTTAAACCATGATTAATTATCAGAACTTTATTTTCATGAAGTGCATCCATAGTGAAAACAAGCTTTTCATGTTTCCTCATGTTGGTTTTGTCAGATATGTGGTGGGTGGAATTTATTAGTCACTTCTTTATTTTTCTGCTATTGTGGGTTTAAAATTCATGATGAACTCCATTTACAGAACCTTCAGGAATGATTGAGCTTGTTCCATCTATTTTGAGGACAGAGCTGATATTATATGTTAAAAACATTACAGCACTAATCGTTACATAATGAAGTAAAAAATAACAGAACATGTCACCTTATCTCCTGAGTCTCCATCTTTTCATTCAGACTCAACTTAGTGTTTATAGAAACAAATAACTATTTAACTTTTTTCTTTAATGAAAAAAATAATGATCCGTTTGTATTATTTTCTATTTATGATTTTATTGCTTATTAAATTAAAAAGACATTATAAAAACAGCCACTGTAATGGTGAAATTGACACTAAACTGTTGTGCAAAAATTATTTCAACCGGACATGAATCAGATCAAATAAGACCAGAGTGTCCCTTCCAAAGCAGATTTAAGTCATGTTATGATCTCAATATTAAT
Organism: Cyprinodon brontotheroides; assembly: GCA_018398635.1. Taxonomy (NCBI): domain Eukaryota; kingdom Metazoa; phylum Chordata; class Actinopteri; order Cyprinodontiformes; family Cyprinodontidae; genus Cyprinodon; species Cyprinodon brontotheroides. The sequence goes on from JAGKQL010000062.1 coordinate 30,351,016, forward strand.
ATTTTAAAAGGTTTCATGCTGTGTTATAATCCTTAAAACGGCTGTCAGAAAGCACTACCTTCTTTATTGTTAGAGCATCATAAAACTGACATTTACCAGGTTTTCAAGTCAATGAAAACTAATTACAAGAGAAGTGAATACAAAACATGTCAAGCTGAAACCCTTTAAGGGAAAGCTAAGAGTTAAATCCTAATTACCTTTTTTTTACTTCTTGATTTTAAAGGTATGGTATCAGCAAAGTATTAATTGAGTGAGCCCTTCTACAAAAGCAGGGGTTTTGGCACCTGACGTAACAGCAAATTCTGCCCTAGGATAAAGCTTTCATTGCTCTAATAAATGACAAAAAAGCAATAAACAAACAAAAAAAATACCTGTCTGGACCTTGTTAAGCCAAAGTTTTTTTCTGATTCTACAGGTCATACTGAACAGGTTATGGTAGAAGCTACTGACACAATTAAGCATGTAGGAATGATTTGAAGGCTTGACTTAGAAATCTGGATAAGAAAGCATGATTTATATTTCTAAAGATTAATCTGGATTAAACAAAAAACGTAGATGTTTGGCTGTAATGCACAGCCTTATGTCTGAGGTCAAATCTGACAAAACAAACTCTCTTTGCCATCCATCAATCAATGTGCTTGAAAATGAGGATTTGGGCTGGTTGTGCAGTTTTGAGATTTGGGAACCTTGCAGTTATTAATTCCAGTGCATGTCGTTTTAAGGCCAATGCTAAAACCGATTATTTGGAAATGCTGCCTGATTCATGCCATTTTTAAGAGCTGAGTTTGCCTTTTCCTCCTTTATTTTAGTCTCAGTTTAACCAAAAAAAAAAATGGCCAGGACATGCCGATTCCGGTTTTGATCAATACAGAATAATTTCTATAACTGACGCTATCACTTGTAATAAGATCACAAGACATAATATATTTCAATATTTTTTTTACTGAAGAAGAACGTATCCTTGCATGTGAAACAATAAAAGCTTGTAAAATAACTGCTCTCCAAGGCCATAACAGTGGATAGCTTTCAGACCTTTGCAGAGGTAGAGCAGATTTTTTGGAAAATCAATGTATATGTTGAGAAAAATTTCAAACAAATAAATTCTGAACTATAAAATCTGTAAAAAAAAAATTGGAAAAATTTAATCTGAAAAAAGAGCAAAATTCTTCTTTTTTTTTGTAATGGAACAGTAATGGAATATCCCATAGTTGATGCTGTTTAAAATGTCTACATATCGTAAGTCTGTTAACCCAAGAAAACATCCTAAATTTCCTTTTCACAGACAATTTAAGTAAAACAAACTCACCACTTATGTGAATCTGGTTTTAGATTTGGAGATTTTATGCAAATAAGTATATTAATGTCCAGAAGGAACCTACCAATAAAGCATGGGTTTGGGTTGGCCTGTAATTCGAACAGACATGGTGACCTCCTGTCCTTCAATGACAGCTTGGTCTGTCATTGTCGCCTGTTCCAGAATAAACATAAAACAATAATATAAAAATAACGTCCATTACAGAGTCTAATAGTGCATTTTAAACAGGAATTGTCTAAATTGCTATGAAATGTAACTGGTTAAAAAGAAACATCTAAAACATTTAAAGTAAATTTGCTGGAGGTTAGTTTGTCCTTGATGAGCAGACCAGAAAAGCAGGAGGTTCTCTAAATCTGGCATCAATTGTTCGTCTTGGCTCTTGAACTCCAAAATCCATAACTTCCTCCAAAGGACTGAGATACTCCTCATCAGATGTTATAGGGCTGCTAATTTCCATTGGCACACCCAAACTTCCCCTTGGCTCCTGTGCAGATTCTAAGATAAAGAGTGAAAAAAGCAGGTTAGAACAAACTAAAGAAAATGTCCTGGTCCATCCATCCATCCATCCATCCATCCATCCATCCATCCATCCATCCATCCATCCATCCATCCATCCATCCATCCATCCATCCATCCATCCCACCTCCCAGCAACACCTTCCACACTCATTTTAAAGCGATAAGCAATATTTACTCCCTCTATCTCATTCTTGGTCTTCAGTGGCATTCACTCTTAGTGAGAATACATATCCTGTACTGATGCCACTGACTCCTCGTATTGCTAGGATGCAGTGGCTTGACTCTCACTTCCCCATCCCCCAACAATGACAGAGCCGCTCATCCATCTCTAAGACAGGGTGCAGCCAGACATACAGAACACTTATTTATACTACTTGGGTCCAGATTCTTGCTCTTTTGTTCGTAATCGATCTCATTGCTAGATGAATTGGCATATTGAGAACTGCTGCAGTCAAATCCATCTACACTGAATGCTATCAGTGCTCCGGGAGAGATCAAAAACTGTACCTCCTCTGTTTGAGATGGCGACTTAACCCCCAACCAATAGGGAGTAACCTTTTTGTTCTGTTTAAGAACTGTAGACAGAAACACAACATAATCATAACATACAGCTGCCCGGGGGCTCACTGACAAAAACCAGGCTGCCATACACTGGTGCCACAGGCCCTCTGACCCAATGACACTGAAAGCCAGAGCCAAGAATTAACCCATCAAGCCTTCAATTTCAGGACAAACTCCTACCCCCAATGCCACTGTCGCAAGACTCTCCAGGATGGAGTCACAGCCTGCATGCTGGAGAGAAACATCAGCTGTGCTGCTGCCATTAACATCTTTTTGTTATAGATGTTGGAGCTTGGTTTTTCAGTGTAACCCTGTCTCTCTGACTGTGGCTAACTGTATCTGCTCTCTTTCATCTTCTGACATGAGAGTTTGCTCTGAGCTCGTCTGCTCGGCTGTGTGTTTCCTGGACAGGGCTGACAGTCTTAGAAGCTGGTTGACAGTTGCCCTCTTTTATTTCTGCTTCTTTTTCTATGTCTGCTTCTATCTCCTTGAACCCCAGCTTCCGACCTCTCACAGCAAATGGAGGTGGTTCTGCTGGAGGTAGTTTTTCCTCTCCATTGTATTAAGCTACAAGCATGCTTGGTGTGAGGGATTGCCTTCGAATCAATCCAGTAGATTAAGTCCTGGCTGGTTTTCCTTAGACCAGTGTTTGGGATCTGGAGGCTTGTCTTCTTTCTCCACCCTCAGAGGGAAAAACGCGAGATCTCCCTCCTGAGGGCAAGAGCTGGCCTAGCTGCACACCTGCTTCCCATCTGCTCTCATCAGGAGCCCTATTTAAGGAGGAGGAGGCTGACACTTCCCTGCCAGAGTGTTTGCCGGTGTATTGGTATAGCAAAACCCTGAGCTAGCTCTCTGATCTGTAAACTTGACGTTGTGAACCAATCTGATCCTGTGTTCTTCTGCCTCACAGATCCTGACTTATCTGGAAACCTGTCATCCTGGAGAAAATAATCACTGTCTGGAATCTGCCTGCCTGCCCTCCACCTCAGTCTCTGCCTCTGCCCTCAGCCTGCCGACTAGCCTCTGGACCCACAAGGTTCCCCCCTGCTGATCAGATTCCTCTCTGAGCAGGTATTTATCCCAGTCATCTGTAAACTGCAAATTTCCTGGATCCACTCTAACGGCTCTGTCCTCCTCAGCGGCTTCCCTCTTGTGACCAGTCTGCCGAACCCAGAACCAGTGCACCATTTTACTTGTGAACTTTGTTAAATAAATCATTTAACTTTTTCTCTGTCTCAAGAGTGATTTCTGCATGTGGGTTAGACGCCTAGACCCCAACATGACAGATAGAAAACTTTGAACCAATCTGACTGTATGATCTGGATTAATTGTCGCTATAAAGTGCCTTGAGATGAAATGAAATAGAATTGTAGTGAAGCCCTGGTTTAGCCCAAGCCAAACTGGAAATAAGCCACCATCAGGGTCTGGTGTGTTGCAAGTCAGGCAGGGGTGGCCATAAGGTTTCTTAGTGTCAGAATCTGTCACTGAGGACATTTAAAAAATCAAAAGAATGAAAATCATTCTTTTTATTTAAATTCCATAAGTAGTTTCTATTAACTGTGTTCATTTGGATTTGCATTTAGCTTTCAATCACCAGTTTTTGCCGGTACAAAGACTATAACAGCCCAAAAAGGCCTTTAAGCCTTGCCACCATGTGACAGGTGGGTTTAGAAGATCATCAAAGTATTACTTCTCCAATCGGCAATGTTCTCAGTCAAGGTCAGCAGCTCCTAAACTCCCACTGTAAACAATGATAGCAAAGCACTGCTTCCCCATCCAGAGGTGCTGGACAGTTTGCCAGAATTGCTACAAATTAGTTTTGAATTTTTAACTAAAATATGCTTAATCTAGTGTTGAGTGTTAACAGGACATGAGATTGACAGGACTGGAAGATATTTGATTACCGTAAGTAAAAAATAGAATAAAAAAAACGCATTTGAATGCATAAAAAAAGCATAGGGAGGGTTAGGCGGATAGAGTCAGTTTGCTCAAAACTCGTAAAATTATTAATTATTAAAAATTCTACAGACCTAGGTAAACACTTCCATAGTTGAGGGCAAACTCAGATCGTATATCTACTGAATCAACAAAAGTTTGATTTTATATTTTTTTCTCTAGGAATATTTTTGGCAGTTGTTTTAAATGCCATATGAAGCATTGCTAAAAGAAAAGTCAAAGCTCACTAGTTCCTGATTGACCTTATTATGAGCAATCTGACAGAACAATAACACTACTGCTTCACCACTTCCATATCATTAGGATTGCTTGTCTGATTGTGCCTCTATGAACATGGATTATTTTGCTTTGCATTTCAGTGAGAACAATGGAGTTAAAAGGCATTACTAACTACCTGTAACCCATTTCCATACCTCTCATAATTACCGTCTAAAATGGAAAACGGTGTTGGATCAAAACAATAGTGCAGTCACAGTGAGTGCAGCTACTGAGACTCACTGGGCAATTTATAGGTTCAGTTTCACCTCTTAGTTTCTATGGTAACTATAACTGTGGTTATTCAGCTGGAATATATTACACACACACAAACACATGCACACTCATTTTGTTTAGAGAGATAACAGTGAAGGAGCAACAGAGAAATACAATGTCAGTGTGGGAAGACAAAGTACAGAACAATGGATTTTTATAAAGTCAAACATTAAACCATCTGTTTAGTTCACTGACCTGATTTATGTTGATAATCTCTAAATATGTTTGGATTTTTGTAATTGTAAAATTAAAAAAAACAGTCTGTATAGTATTTTTCTATTTAAATTACACATTTACACATCCTCCAATCTAAGTCAGGATTTGCTAATCAGTGATATAAAGAGTCTGAGCTTACCTGCTTTAACTGTAAGAGTGGCAGTGCTGGTGGCCCTTCCCATCTGATTAACAGCAGTTACACAGTATTTTCCACTGTCAGATGTTTTAGCCGATTTTATTAGCAGACTATGACGTTCACCCTCCACTTTGACCAGGTAGTTTAGCATACCTGTGACATCAGTGTTGTCTTTTGTCCAGGTAACTTGAATGAAAGAGATGGAAAGACATAACCCAACTTGCTTTTCTAAAAGTTCTTCTTTGTGGTTTTATAACAAAGAAAGACGTGGTACCTTCCGGACAAGGTGTTCCAGCAATAATAGTTTTTAGTAGCACATCTGCTCCAGCGGATGCTACAGTATCCTGGAGGGTAAACTCAAACACAGGAGCCTCCATTGGATCTTCTCCAGCAGAAACGTAGGAATCATCTGAAGAATCTGAACATTTTCCACAAAAAAAACATGCCTAAAGCTATTAGCCATAAAAATACCTTTAAAAATGATTAAAAAATAACAAATTCTTCAACTAAAACAACTTCAACTTATAAGGAAAGCACAACAAACCTAATTCTGGTGAAAGAGGACGAGGACGGCGGTTCTTTCCTTTTGTTTTCAAAGGCTTTCCCTCCTTGGCATTTGTGTTTTTTTGCTTGGGCTCAGTTTTCTTTGCAGGGACACTCTCATCCATTCTTTCATCTTCAACAACAATTGTGGGGACCTTTAATTTTAAGGCAGGTTTTGACACCTCCACTTCCATTGCGTCTTCTGTTGCGGTGATTGATGTTACTCTTGGGGATTTTGGACGAGGTTGAAGAGAGAGGTCTTGCATAATGACAGCCCTTTTCTGTACCAGAGGACTTTCTGGTCGGTTTTCAATTTTTCTTAATGATATATCCGCTGGTGTTTTCCTCCCTGTCTCAGGTTCTTGGATATGTGGGGATTCTTGCATTCGAGTTACTCTTTGAACAAGTGGACTAGGAGGCCTTCGTTCAACTTTACGAAGTGTCATTGTGACACTGGGTGATTCTGCCCTTTGTTGTTGATGTAATGCTGGTGAAGTGGACCTTTGAACTATTTCTGTTACTGGACTGACTCTATGTAATTCCCTGACAAACCGTTGTCCTGGCAGATCTGATAGCTGTACTGATTCTGGGGGCCCTGGGAGATTTCTAATTCTCCCTGAAGTTGATCCAGTTGTTGTCTTTTGGGGATGAAGTTGATGCAGTTCCTGCTGTTGTTGCTGCATTTGTTGTTGACTCAGTTCCTTCTCCTTCTGCTGCTTTTCCAACTGAACCCGTTCTCTTTCTTGGAGTTTCTGTAGGACTTGGGGAGGGATTGGTTCAATTTTTCGGAGAGGTTGACGCTGCCTCCCCTTCAGGGTGAGCTGTTCAGTGGAGAAGGATTTTTTTAGATGAGGTTTCCCAACAAGTTTTTTGATGCGCTGAAGCTCTTCTGTGAACTTGTTTTCAATATCTTGAACTTTTTGAGAGTAGCGAGGTTTCTCCTCCAGTGAAGCAGCTCTCTGTTTGAACATGGATCTCCTCTCAGCAGCATCCTCTTTCAAAGCTTCTCTGAGATCTTCTCTTGAACTTTCTCTGGAGATGCCCAACCGGCTTCCACCATCATCTGAATCTACAGATCCAGCACGGTTGAATCCTGCCCAGGATCTACCAGAGACCGACCCCTCTGGAATATCAAGACTTCGTCTGCGCTCCTCTAAGCCCCGGACCTTCTCAAAAACCTTTGAGCTTGCCCTTGTAAGCTTTGGAGATGGTCTGAGGTTGAACTCTTTTCTGGAGCACTCACTCAGTGGGGTCTGTGGTCTGGAGTCTTGCCCCCCTCCCTGAGAAACACTTTTTAGCTGCTTAGTCTTCTCCTCAAACTCCCCTGGGACTGTGTCTTGATATTCGGTTGGCACAACAGTTTTCTTACGCGAGCTGACAGGTGTAGTTGAACCAGAGCGACTTGGCATCGGAGAGGAGGGCGTACGTTTTACCAGCCTTGGCGATGGTGGTGGAAGAACTTGGGGTGGAGATTCTCTAACCAAGTCTTCTGGATGGCTTCTGAAACAGATGATTTATTGAAAAACAAGTGGTTTAAATTTTGCATCCAAAAATGTATTTAAGAATGTACTTTGATTACAGTTGCTAATTCAATATAACAAGGAAATGTAACTGTTATAGTGTGGCTCTTGCTTGCCTGGTAGAGAGATCCTCGTGTCCATGTGCTCTGCTTTTTTCATCTCCAACTTTTTCCATCACTGTTTACCATGTAAAAGAACAAATATTTGATCCATTTAGATGGATATGAATTTAGGTTGGAACAATCCAAACCAAACCAAAACACTGCATATTTGCACCATATATATTTAATGCTCTGAACTTTCCATATCAATTCGGTTTTTTTGCTTTTTCTTCTCCCACATATGATCACTGCTGCACAAAAAATTTAAATGTCATGAAAGCTGTACAAAACAAAATTTTGTTTTGTATACATTGTGTGTATACAAAAAGACAATATAAGTAGTCTAAGTCTAACCCAAAGGTTCCCCAAATACCAGTTGCTTACCCTCCAAATAATAACTAAAAAAAGGCCTCTAGCTGTATTTATTACTAAACATCTACTGATGTTAAACCAATAAACAAGAGCATTGACCACAAATAGTGTCAGCAAACTTTATACTCCTCCTAACCATCTCTTGGAAAATCTGAAACAGAAATATCTTTGTACTGTATTAGTGCCAAAAGATTTAATTTTAGTTATAGATTTCAAGAAAAAGTCTACTGCTTTAGTTTTGATTAAAGTGGAACCAGTGGAGCGCTTTCAGAGCTATATATACATAGGACATAGGAATAGGAGGACATAGGGACCCCTTTTTCATCATTCTGCTTCATCCTATCTCTCTAATCTCCTACTCTGCAAAATCTGTTAGTTCAATCTCTAATGTTATGCTCTCTCTGTTTTTTCTCATTGCTTTGCCTGTTTTTCGCCTTTCAGGTTGGCCTGTTTTTCAGTGTAGTCCTGTTTTCTCTGACTGTGACTGGCTGGATGTGCTCTCTTCATTCTCTGACATGGGAGCTGGCTCGGAGCTCGCCTGCCTGGCTGTGTTTCCTGGATTCGCCGCCGCTTTACAATCCCCTTTTGTATGTCTGCTTCTATCTCCTTGAACCCCCAGTCGGCCTCGGCAGATGGCTGCTCACACTGAGCCTGGTTCTACTGGAGGTTTCTTCCTCTTAAAAGGAAGTTTTTCCTCTCCACTGTCTCTACAAGCATGCTTGAGTGTGAGGGATTGCCTTCAAATCAATGAGTCAATGGAATCAACTGGTTTTTTTTTTTCCTTAGATAGAAAAACTTTAATCAATTTGACTGTATATGATCTGGTTGAACTGTAAAAGTGCCTTGAGATGGCGACATGTGTTGTGAATTGGACGCTATATGAATAAACGACAGCCTGAACTGAAATAAATACCTACGGTTGTAATCGACAGCAAGACAAGAACGTCAAGAAAATTAAACTGCAAATTAAACTATTTTGGTGTGTTTAAAAAGTTGCTGGTAACTTTTTCACAGTTTTATAACAGAATCTGCTCTTACATTTGTTTTCTTAATTGTTTTGGCAACCTATCAGTAAGATATAAAAAGAAGATGAAACAAACAATAAAAGTGGAGGTAAAAACTATTGGGCAAAAAAATAATTGATCTGACAGAAAAACAATTTAAACAGAGTTACACAAAAGGCAAAAGGCTTTTCTAATCACTCAATCTATGGTGAATTTCAACTATTTTGAAGGGATTTGTTCAGTTATTCCAACTCTACTTATATTTAAGTTGATCTTTGGACAATAATGTTGACTCTAAAAATTTATAATGTTGTAGAGTGACTGTCTCTGTGTTTTTATGCTATACACCTGAAAAAAGAATGCAACTGATTTTTGCATTTACTTAATCATATTTAGTTACTTTAACACAATTGTTTTATGTCCTACCCTGCTAACATGAAACAATTGTGTTAAAGTAACTAAATATGGTTAAGTAAATGCAAAAAAACGGTTGCATTATTTTAAATTTCCCTTTGGGGATAAAAAAAAAGTTATGAATCAGCAGATCACATTAGGAAACCCATACTTAATGTTTTACAATAAAAGCTTAAATCTAAACCGTAGTTCCTCATATTTTTCCTTTTTAAGGATGTTATATTATTAAAACATATTACAGAATAGCCCAGAACTGTACTATGTGTAAAAACATTTTTGTTTAATTATACAAGTTTTTTGGTTTGTCAGAGGAACGCCTTATGGTTGATGTCAAAAACTGCAGGCCAAGCCTGTCTCTGCCTCACAGAAACACTAAAGCTGTCCTCATTTAGTAAATACTTTCATTGCAACTGACCTAAAATGTGAGGAATCGGGGTCATTTTGAATTTAGGATATTGGACCTGCATATTTGATGTTTTTCTTGAGGTCTTTTTCTCATGAATGTTTTCTTATGAAGGCTGAAAAATATCACTAGCGGTATATCAAAAGCAAATCCACACCTGACACATTCCAAAATACAGAAACACAAACTAGTTCTCACCATAAAACGCCTGGTCCTCAACATCCCCACCGTCCTCTTTGGTCTCGAACTGGTCTCCACCTTCATCTTCTGTTGTTTCAGAGTCTAAAAGTTAACCAAACAAAAACATAAACAATCACAAACAAAAGAAACATAATATTTGAGAGAAACACAAAAACAGTCTGATTATATGATGTAATAATTTAACATTTTGGCAACATGGAAGTTGAATCATAGTATGAGGAGAGGACACTGTTGCCATAGTAACATGCTTACTACACCATCATTGTCACAGTTTTCTTCAGCAATATTTGGTGAACTGCACCGTAGAAAATAGAGGCCTTGTTCAAATTAGTTTGTTAATTGTACAAGTAGAAAGGAGATGTTCCAAAGACTGAGCCAAACTGGAAACCTGCTATATCTCAGGTCTTGTATATGAGAAACTTACTAGAAAGCAAACTTAAATTCTCACCTGTTGGAAAACGTCCTTAGTGCTTTCAAGTAAAGCAAAGTAATTAAATGTTGGAGACTAAAGCAAGGGCATCTCTTTGTCATCATCTCTCTGGATGGAAAGAGAACCTAAATGAGTACAAGTGTGCCTCCTCTGAATATACGCCTTTTGTTTTACCACTCACTGAAAATGTAGTCACTGCATACTGAAAATAGAAAGCGTGACTGAGTCACTGAATCCAAACAGCTTTTATGGGATGTTTGTTTGCCAGTAAGTAGAATTTATTGGAAAATAAAATGTTTTTAATCCATTACTAATAAAATGTTATGTTTGTTTTTTTTTAAATCCAATAAATTCCCATAAAATCCTTTATCCACACATTAATTAAAAAAGCTGTATCTTTGCATGGTCAAATGGTGGCTGGTGCCTACAACCACAAAGTCATACAGCAACAGGCCACTATAACGTCCTTTCTTTTTAATATTTTCCCAGCAAAGTGATGCACCAAATACATTGGTGCAGGGTGCATGTCTGGAAATTAAATGTTACCACTCAAGCATCTGATATTATCACTGCATATATTACTCTGCAGATCCATGCAAAATTAATGCAAACTGCCTGCATTCCCAAATTCAAAGTAAAACGCTCCAAACTTTGAATGCTTCAAACCTTTCTCTCTTGAAAAAACGTATTTTTAGTATCTTTATTGACTTGGGATTGATGTCATAAATGAGTATGTTGTAGTTCAGGTAAAACATTTAATTTTATGGCAGAATACGTATGTGATGGTTTGCACACATTACAGCCAGAGAAATTTCCCTTTCCTAGATCCTGCCGCCCGAGTGATGATATTCAGCTCCTCTAAGTCTAAAGTCGTTGAAGAAAGTCAGCTAATGTTTAGAGGAACGACCAGAATGCCCTTTTTTGAGATCTTTCCAGATACTCTTTCAGGGGAAGACCATGAAATCTGTGGCTTTCTATAGCTGCCTTTCATTCCCTCTGGACTGGGACCAATTTGCATCAGTCATACAGATAGATGAATGGATGTTACATTTTTACACTTAAATTTCTTTTCCACCAGCCAAATATTATACAAATAGAATTACTGTCAGTATTTGACTTTTCTCTTTTTTTCAGCCATCCATCCATCCATTATCTGACACGCTTGTCCCAATTGGGGTCGCGAGGGGTGCTGGTGCCTGTCTCCAGCTGTCAATGGGCGAGGAGCGGGGTACACCCCTGGACAGGTCGCCAGTCCATCGCAGATACAAACAGGACATACAACCATTCACTCACACAGTCACACCTAAGGAGAATTTTAGGGAATGTCATGTTTTTTTGGACTGTGGGAGGAAGCCGGAGTACCCGGAGAGAACCCACGCATGCTCAGGGAGAACATGCAAACTCCATGCAGAAAGACCCCGGCTGGGAATCAAACCCAGAACCTTCTTGCTGCAAGGCAGCAGTGCTACCCACTGAGCTTTTTTCAGCCATTACTACCTTAAAACATTTTCCTGCAAGGTTGTGATGATAAGGGAAATCTCTGTAAAAAAAAATTGTCTGTAAAGAAAATGTCTGTAGTCTATTACAGAACCAGCGGTTATACACACATCTTCCAAAGACATGATGACAAGACGAATGCACAAAACGGCAGACTGTAAAAAGCTTTCCGGGTTTTCCTGAAGGTTCAAAGGAACACTCTACCCACCTAATAGTTTGTAGGTTACAAATTTAAGGCTCTACCTGGCACACACACATATACCAGTGCAAACGCACCCCAGATGCATCAATCAAATTTTTATTGTCTTAACTAAACTGGTATACCGATAACTGGGCTGAGCATGGCTGCCGATATCTGATATTGATCCAATTCAACTGTTGACTGAATGAACCATACATCTGGCAATGTGAGGGAAGGCTTTACTAAAAACTGCTTCTGGATGCCTTCAAATGTATTCTGTGGCTGCTTTGTGATGTTTCCATTTTGACATGCTGCTATATCTGTGTTTATTGTGCTTTTGTTCTCACTGTGTCTATAAAATGAACTTGGTGGTTGAATTGTGGAGAATCTAAGATTTCCAAAGATGTCTTACATGTTTATATTGGTAAAGATCTTACCGTTGTAATTTTCCTGCGTTCTGAGTTATTAGTTGTAAACGCTATAAAAACAGTCGCCAGGCGATCAGGTGGGTTCTGAGAGGATAAAATCACCAATATCCAATCAGGCTAATTGTTCAATAACAGAGCCGATATCTGTTCAAGGTATCGGATCGGTGCATGTCTATGAAAACCCCACACCACCCCATCCTGCACAGTTTTATAGTCCAGTCAAAATGCAATTTACATCTGACGGTACCTATTACATGCACTGCTAGGCTTTAATGTTTTAAACATTTTATCAACAAAAAGCCTGCATTGTTTTAATGAATATATATACTGCAAAAGCCTAACAACATAAGATCAAAAACAAAAGTTCTTCAAGATTAGAATTAGTACTTTATAAATACATAGGGGTGGTGTAGCCAATTTGTGACGCCAAGTTGCTTCGCCACTTTTGATCAAAGTAGCTGAAAGAAGACAAACTTCAAGTCAAAAAAAAAATCTGAAAACGAGAAGGAAGAGAAACAAACAGAAAACAAAAAGAAGTAACAACCAAGAGAAAATAAGAGTCAAATCAGTGAAGACTATTTATGAGGGTACAGGCTTTCTGCTGGACAGGTGAGGGCAGCTGTCATTCAAGCAGGTGACCATAAACTTATTTCAGCTCTGTTTTAAGAGAAATATTTATGCGTTTCATTAATTAATTTAGCTGATTTGAGAATGTCACTCCCTGGCTTCCACTTGGGGAGTCGCCATACTCTGTCAACTGTAATTCATTCAAACCACCACTAGATGGGGGTAAGTCTTACACACTGTAAATTATTTCAGCACAACTGATAAAAATAAACTGATGATCAATTATCTGACTACAGACATAATTCCTAAAAGTTGCATGATGAAACTTTTAAAAACTGTAGAAATTAAATTGTGTTTACCCAGAAGATCACATTTAGAATAGTCCAGTGTATTTGTTTAGTTATATGTCTTAGGTTAAAACATTCATTTTATAAAAAAGAAAATTAAATTTAACTATAAGTTTGTTTCTCTTTATGAGGTTTTAGATAAAGGTTTTAGATCACTATTAATATTTGCAGTTTTCAGTTTAAAATGGTGTCCTTTTTTTCTTTTATTTTGCCATCTAATTGGGATATTTATTGCAGGTATAAGAATAATTTTCAAGGAGGGAGAAAACATAAACAAAACCTGATGGAATATGGCGCAACATTTAAAATTAAACTTATTTTGTTCATCTCGAAACAACAGGTAGGCTTCAAGTTTTTTGACTTCTGAATAAAAATCTGCAAATGGTAGTAAATAAATGTTAATCCACTACATTTAGGCAAACAGAAATAACAGCAACTGATAATTAAAAACATTTTATGACAAAAAATTTAGGTAATTAATTACTTCAAATACAGTGAGAAGCTTCTGACAATAACAATTTGAATTAGATGATCACTTGCCTGATTGTTTGCTTTGGTCTGAATTGTTTTCATGGACTTTCTTGGTTTTCATCCACAGGTATATTTCTGCCTTGGCTTACATTCAACAGCAGGGTATTCCCCAAGATATGGGGGGGGTTCCAAGCCGTTACGTTGCTCCTAAATGAGGAATTTTCCTCTGAGGACATCAGCAGCCTCACTGCATAAGACTCAGTTTGTTATATGCTGTAACTCTACTGAAAACCAGGCAAAATAAAATAAAATCCTCTTAGTTGAAAGCAAAAGAATAATAGAAAGAAGGCACTTTGTCGGTTACATAACGAGTCAGAGTCTCTGCAGATCCTGTGAGGGGATCCATTTGTAGAAAGCAAAGAAAGCAGACCTCCATCGGCAGGTGCAAATGTCTGTTGAATGCATCTCACACACACTGAGGGAGCCCCCCCTCGTCCACACAGTGTCCAGCGACAGAGAGAGCATCTTCCCCCGCCGTTCCCCCCCAACCCCCTCCACAAGCAGAGCAAAGCGATAGGCAGAAGAACCTGTGGGAGTGATCCAGCCCTCTCCAGATCTGGATCCTACAGCATCTCATATTTTCCCTTTCTCCCCATGTGGCCGTGTTTTATCCACAAACTGCTGAAACGAGCAGATGTGGTGGTGTCTGCAAAGAGGGGGAGTGTGGCTACGAAGGGGAGCTCCTCACTCCTCTGCATTGGGAGAAGACTCTCAGTAAATCTGTTGTAGTCTGCTTAGAGAAGCTCCCTGCTTTTCATAAAGGAATCATGTTTTTGCACTCTAGCAAATCATCCCCATCCTGGGTCTGTTTTTGATCATATCGCATGTAATTGCTGATAGATAGGGAATTTGCTCAGTGCTTAGGATAATTTCCAGAAATGAGAAACAAATATAGATCTTTATTAGATGTTTAGTTTCAGCACTGAGCATAATTTAGCTCTCAGAAACAGTGATGCTCACAGTGACGTTGGAGTTCACACAGAATATCAATGTGCTAACAGCAAAACAGCTCAGTGAGCCTGTCGCCTAAATTGTTCTCTTAAAACACATTTGTGCTTCAAACAAACCCACAATTTGCAATATATAAAATGTGTTTCATGCCTGAAACAGAGAAGTAACTCAGATAAAAATTCAATTCTAATTAGGTTTCAATAAGTTGGATTTCATGGTCTGCTGATTGTGTAATCTCAGGTCACACAGCGAGTCTTTTGTCTCCTTGGAAACTGTTTTTCATGGGAATGATATTATCTTCTATGAGGTGTTCGGCATGAACGTGAACGTCAGGGTGTAATTCAGCTTTACATTTAATGACCACTTGTTTTAGTTTCTCACATTAAATCACAGCAAAGTGTGCAAAAATACACACAACGGCACAGCATTTTGGCTCACTGAGATATAAAAAACATTAATAGGACAAAGATTAAAGCAATAAGAACAGATCATCATATTAGAATCTGCTATAAGATACTTGAAAACAGTTATTTATATATACTGTTAAAAACGTAAATCCTCCTTCGTGTCCCATTTTGACAACTATCAAACAAAAATTTTATATAGAGTATTTATAGAAAGAAGATTTATGAAATATTAAATTACTTTCTTTAAATTCGGATATTTAATTACCCTTGGGTTTCTTTTCCTTAAAAAAGTTTGGAAAGATCAAGCTGTTGTGGCGTTACCGGCTTCTAATAACCATGACTTAATTGAATGGAGGTGTATCTGTGGATGTATTTATTTATACATTTCCATTTGTCAAGTAACGAATCATAAATACTCCGTTACTTTACTTAAAGGTATATGTCAGGATTGGGTGTTGGTTTGAGGACCCAAATGCAGAGGCAAGTAGGCAACAGGTGAATTTAGGTGGATTTAATGAGGTTCTCAGGTACGGAGGCAGGAATCAAAAATCCTACAGAAATAACAAACAAACCAGAACCAAGGAGACATCAGGGGAAACCAAACTCTAGGAGCCAGGGAGAGACGAGGTAAGCAGACAGGCGTTAGGCGAGGATCCAGCAAACAGGAACTGAAGAGGGAGGCTTTTAAAGGGGCAGAGACAAAGAGAGGGCTAACGAGGGGATTGAAAACAGGTGAGGGCAGAGCAGAAAACAGAGCTAGGGAAAGAGGACACAAGAGGGCAGCAGAGGACAACAAATGGAAAACCAAGACTGTGACAATATAGAGGACGATCTTTTAATTCCAGGTGGATCATCTAAATAAGTGGTCCTAATTGTCAGTCATTCTGGTGATATGTTTATATTAGGCCGTCCTAAGTGCTCATCCCCAGTTAGCTTTTTCTGTGCATGCAGACTTTCAGGCATAAATCTGTGGTGAGCTACAGTTTCAGACAGTCATTGAAGCTCACATTTCTCCTCGAGGTTCTTTGAAAATGGCAGAGGGTTGTAAGAGAAAAAGTGTCTATCATATGAATGAGAAAAAAAGAGCTCTCCACGCAAAGCATTATGGGATTTGCTGTCGCTAGCCGACAGTGGCGACTACAAACAAAGATGGCGCAGGCACCGTGCGGTGGAGGAGGAGTTACGTGAACAACTGGGAGCAAAAAGCACTGATCATCGGTCCAAACGGTAAGTTAACTGAGTTTGCCATAAAGTCCACTATATAGTCCCTGCTCTATATAGTGATTGAGGGATTTGAGGGTTAAGGCGGACGTACCAACACAATTACCTTTTATGAGTTATGAGAACAGCAACTTTTAAACAGAGCATGCACGAGGAGAGATGGGCTTGTGCATGCAGTCACACATGTTAAATAGGCGTTCCCTCATGGGAGTGGGTACATGGTTGTGCATGTGCATTTTGTTTGAAGTAGCAAGGGCAGGTCTTTTAAAGAATGTGCGATAATCCTTCACAATACCTTTAAGTAGAAATTTTGGTAATTTATACTTTATTTGAGTAATATTTTTTCAGTCTACTTTTTACGTTACTCCTTTTATATATACAATTTTTTTATTATTTTTTTTTGCAATTATCTCTACTTTCTACGCCTTGCATTGTTAAAAAGTACTCTCATAGCACATTTTTAATCACAATTTCCTTAAAAAACATCTTCTGCACCTGATGCACTGCATTCACAAAAGAAAATCCTGTGGAAGACAATGATAATGATTTCCCTTTCCTCCAAACAAAGATAAACTGGGTTATCAAAGTCCCATTTCCTAATAAATCATGTGGGAGTAAAGAGCTGTTCCACCGGTTCATTGGTCTACAACTAAAACAGAAACCAAGCTCCTCATCCTGAATCAAAGGGATTAAAACTTGGGATTATACACAATTCTTAAACATTGAGGTGAAACTTTTTCATAGAAGCCAAGAAGGTCCTCAGCTGGAAAATATATGGTTCTTTTTTCTAAAGACTGTTACCACTGTCTCGTCTGTCAAACAACACATATGCATCTTTTCCACTGGTAACTTTCCATTTGAGGTAAGGTCAGTTCAATTCGGAGTCATTCATTTTCTATCATGATGGAGTAGTATCTTAGTTGGGGAGTGATCTTTAATAGCAAGGTGCAACAGCCCAACATACCGCTTAGTCAGAGTAAGCTTATAACTACAGATTAGTCTGATCAAGGAACGCTGTAGGCAGCAAGCAGCAAGCACTCTGGACACGCAGAGGAGAGTAAAAGAAATTGTGCAGTATTTAATGGAAGGATATGAGCTACACACATGTGAAAATGAACTTAGGTTACCTGTAAGCTTCTAAAAAAAAAAAAATATATATATATATATATATATATATATATAAAAACAAAGCACAACCTTAAAAAATCTACTGGCTGAAGATACTTGTTATTGAAATAACTACTATCGGGGAGTAATGGCCTAGTGGTTAGGGCATTGAGCTTGCAATCCAGATGTTCACATTTCAAGCCCCACTCCCACGGACTGCAACTCTGGGTCCCTGGGCAAAAAACCCTAACCCCACACTGCTCCCCGGGCGCTGTACAATGGCAGCCCGCTGCTCTACAAAGGGGTGGGTTAAATGCAGAGAGTTAATCTCATTGCTCTGTACTTGTGACCATCAAATGATGATATAACACTGCAGAAATAAGCTGTGACTAGTAACACCGTCCCCTGACCAATCGTTGACCAACAGTCTTCTGAAGCTGCATTTTCATTGGATATCAGAACGGTTGGAACCACAAGCAAACAGGCTCTAAAAATAGTAAGGAATCCACATTACAGTTACTAATTCAAAGTTAGAAAAGGCAAATCGATTTGTAGTAATTCGTCCAGAGTTGACACTAATGGAAAAGGGAAAATATTGTCTTGGGCTGTACATGAAAAAATTAATACAAAGATTAATATAGATGTTTTTAAAAACTACTTAATGTCAATATTCTGGCTTTCAATATACCTCCAGAGCCCTAGGGGGCGTTATTACAGCGTGCCATTACTGTTCACAACGAGGATATGCAGGTAAGACGAATATGAGGAATGGCCAACAGGATTTTAGAAGCACCTTCGTCCCTAAAACCAGACATTTGGGCATTTGGTTTTAAAGCCAGTGAAAAGAGCCAAGGACTTGACAAAACAAAGGCAATATGCAGGCAGTGTAATGGTGCAATATGCTATACTGGAAGCACAACCAACCTGTGGGCTGACTACAAAGACACCATGTTGATAAGCTAGCAGCACCAAAGATGCAACAGAGACCTGAAGACCTGAAGCAAATGAGTCTGGACAACACCACATATAAGATTCCATTTTCCTCACCCCGTGCCATTAAGCCCAAAGACTCGCTGCCGCATTTTTTTCTGCCTGGATTTGCATCCTTACTGCATGGTTCAAAATAGAGGCTTTCGCTATATGGTAAATACTCTGGAGCCACCTTATGTTATCCCAACCTGTTCCTATATTACTGAAATAGCCTGTACCCATGAAGTATGAAGAAATTAAAGAACGTGTCAAAACTTCACTAAGTCCAGCAACAAGAGTTGCCCTTACATGCGATGGTTTGACATCTTGAGCCACCGAATCATACTTGACAATTACGGGACGCGTTGGTTTTACAAACACGAACCATGCATGAGAGCCATATGGGCACCAACATTTCAGAGTTACTGAAAAAGGTGCTGGATGAATGCGGTACAGCAGCCATTGTCGCAGACAATGTAGCTAATATGGCCATCAAAGCGGAGCTAACTCGTATGTTGCATCTCAAGTGCTTTGGAATGCAATGAGCCAAATGTTGTTTATTTTCTTCTCAATATATCAGTGTTGAATGACTGGACATTAATGTGAAAGTAATATATATCGATATGGGAGTCAAATTAAATCAAGGTGAGGTATATCGAGAACCATATTGTATTGTGAGCTATGTATCAAGAATCATATCGAATTGGCTCAGCCTAGATGATACCCAGCCCTAACATTGTCTCTGTCTTCTACAGAACTTTAAAAAGGGATGCAGAATCAAGAAGCAAGAATCTGCATTGTCATTATGAAACTATTACAAACCTTTGCAGAGACTCCTGGGTTAGAGGGGAAATTTAAAAAAGCTTGTAGAAAAGAACAAAACAAAACACTTATATATAGTGCCACTAACTACTACTCCAGTCTGTGAAATTGGCTGATGGTCCATTTGTCAGCAGGAGTGTGTGGATTTGTGACGGAGTGTGTGTGAAGGTGAAATTGTGCTGCTGAGGTGGGGAGGGGGTTTGGGTTAGAGTTCTCCCGGGGGATGGGATGTTAGTTTTTGACTACAACAGAGGGGATTGCCTACAGCTATGAGCAAGAAGTATGAGCAGGACTACAGCTTTGAGACTGTTACCCTCCAGCTGTCCCACAGCTACGGTCGGGAACTGCAGAGATCACAGCCTGGTTGTTTCAAACTTGTAGCCCAAAATTAAAATTCTACAGGAGGTTTTGTTCTTTCCTGAGCAGCATAAAAATTCAAACTCTACAACTAAACAGTTCTGATTCAAAATGTTATTTATTTACATACCTTTTTGTATTTTTTGTATTTTTTTTTTGTCATGCTCAAAAGTTTCTGATTATCGGAATATATAATACCAAAGTAATACAAAAGCAATTGTATTTAAAAAGCTTTACTTGAATACCATCCAATGTTTGCTAACATGGAAACATGATATAGAAATAAGTAAAAATTTCATAAATTAAGTGTATTTAGCCTTGATTTGAGTAGGTAAATGAGATAGTTTGCCAATAGAATCAGTATTTTTACTCTTAAAGTAAGATAATTCGATAATATGCACTTGAAATAAGACAATGCAAATGTGTTTTCTTATTGTATTGTGAGCTATCTCTATAGTTATGCTGCTATAGGCTTAGACTTCTGGAAGACATAGGGACCCCTACTTCGTTATTCTGCTTCATTCTATATCTACTCTCCCATTCTGCAGAATCTGTCGTCTATGTCATTTTATCTTTTCAATTTCTAACGTTCTGCTCTCTCTGCTTTTTCTCATAGTAGCTTTATGTGGTCTGTTCCTGTCTGGCTGTGACACCATCCTGGAGAGAAATATCAGCTGTGGAGCCTCTGCCTGTTTTTCCATGTGTAGTCCTGTTTCTCTGGATGTTCTGTGACTGGCTGGATGTGCTCTCTTCATCCTCTGACATGGGAGCTGGCTCACAGGTCGTCTGCCTGGCTGTGTGTTTCCTGGATGAGGCCGCCTTTTTACAGTTGCCTTTTTGTGTCTCTGCTTCTGTTTCCTTGAACCCCAGTGGGCCTCAGCAGATGGCAGCTCACACACTGAGCCTGGTTCTGCTGGAGGTTTCTTCCTGTTAACAGTGAGTTTTACCTCCCCACTGTCACAACAAGCATGCTTTAGTGTGAGGGATTGCCTTCGAGTCAATGAGTCGATGCAATAAACTGGTTTTCTTGGATAGAAAACTTTGAATCAATTTGACTGGATGATCTGGTGAACTGTAAAGTTTGCCTTGAGATGACATTTGTGTTGTGAATTGGTGCTATATAAATAAACTAAATTAAATTAAACAGTGACCAGGACCAGTTTAGAACCAACAATGACTAAAATTGTCTATATATTGAGACAAATATGATGATAGCTGTTGCTTTCCTGGTTTAAATGAAAGAATCTACAGCAAGTAAAAAAAGTAAATCTTTCCAGACTGATTTTAAAAGCTACTGAACTTTTGTAGATCTTGGGATGACTTGTTTCATATTTAGGTATTTAAGCCTACCTGCTTATACTGCTGATTCTGACAACAAAAAAGTGGTTTAATCATGTTTTAACAAGTAGTATGGAGAAATTTTATTTTTAAAAATAATGATCTAAAACACCTGTAACAAAAGAAATGTGTAAGAAGGAAAACAAGTGGAACAGGTGGAACAGGAACTAACTGGGACGTAACTATCGCTATCACTTTCCTTATTGCCTTTTCTCTCAGTTTCATCAACAGCTGTACATTTATAAAATTCCCTTTTCTCTGCGAATATTTGTAGCATGACTCTGACTAATCTGAACAGCCGTAATGGCCACAATAAACTGGGATTTATTTTATAATGAAAGTCAATCAGTACTTGTTGATTCACTTATTGCATCAACAGGCCGATGTAGGGGATTTCCACAGTTAAGGTCCCACCTGTTCACTCACCATCCAGGAGGAGGATAACACGGCAGGGCAAACACGCGGCCGCATTGGACAGGAGCCGTGATCACACTCAGTGACTACGTCTAAAGCTCCAAATATAGCTCATGCCCAACAGCCTAATCACCTCACAGGCTTCTGATGAGCAGTTTTCCTCAGAAACACCCATCAGTCACTTAGCTAAGCTCTCCTTGCTCCCCTCAGGTTCATGCCATTTTTCAGCCTTCAAACAGCCCAAAATCCTGCTTTCTCTCAGGAAATAGCGGCAGGACTTGGAATTGGGGCTTTAATGTACTAAACCGTGGGCTGCATTAACTTATTTTATTATATGTCTGCCAAAACTGTTGTAAAAAATTCATTTCACCCTTTTGTTTTCCAACAAACGCTACAGAAAATAAGAAACAAGCTGAAAAACCTGCTATAGGTACTTATAAATTCATAGCATAGAAATAAACCTGCATGTCACACCTTCTCCTTTAGCATCGAGCACAGTAAAATGCAAAAAATATAAAGTATTTCTTCAAATTAAAACAATGTTCTAGCTGCAGAAAGCTGCAGCTAGTATGGATTCTTTGAGTTGTGTCCATTCCCTGATCATCAGGCAAGCGCTCAGTGCTTGGAATCATTGGGGGGTTCAGCTAAAATTATCTGTGATGTCTTGCAGTGTGACAGGAGAGACGTTAGCTTGCTAACATCACAAAAATCTGAGGCCAGGCACATTCCTCTGTATAAATAACCAGAGGGAGCTGGTGCACAAGAGGGGCGGGACTGGGGACGCGTTCAAAGACAGAGAGAGAGAGGCTTCAGGCTGCACCGCTGAGTGATGGGACAGCTGCTGCTTATTTGCAGTGGAGAATTAAAGCAAATGAAAAGTTTAAATGCAGCTTTAAAGGTTTAACTATTCCTGAGCAGTGGCACCATACTGTTATTGTAACAACAGAGCAACTGCATCACAAAGCTGTTGTGAAAATGCACTCTAATTGCACTTCTCTATTGTAGAGTGTTTCTAAATATGGAAGGTCCCCTGCTGCTAAAGTAAGTTAAATCTGAACACAAAGATTCAACTCTAAAAACAGCAGCAGCATATTTGCATCAATAAAGTCAATACAATAGAAGAAAGATATGTTTATGGCTTTTTAGCAGAGGAAAACAAAGAGAAAACTATCCTTTTTTTATTCCTATTATATACAGCATTGTTGAAATATCTTGTGTCATCTCTCATTTCTCTTTTTTTCCCTCCATGCTGCCAGACGTTGTTGTAATCTGTTAAAATGGTCTCAGTGAGAAGTTCTCCATGCTGTCTGAGGGTTTTTTTTTTTTAAACTTTGATGCTGTTTTACTCATCTTTGTCTAAATTTATTTTATTTTATTGTTTCCTGATCCATGAATAAATCAAGCAATAAAGCCTCGCAAACACAGAATGAACAAAAGAAAAACAAAGGACTCATTCTGAATTGAATATTTAGCGTCTTTGCCACAGGGTTAGGATTCTCCTGTAGGCCTTGTTTATTTTCACCTTAACTCCTGCTGCCACGGTTAGCTGCGTATTTGGGACAGGAATAACATAAAATGCTGAAAACTACACCTGCTTATACATTAAATGTCAGAAATTTTTGTCTAGGTGCACAAAAAGGTTAACCTGACTCCGCCAGATGGATTTGCTCCGCATATCCATCTGGAAACCTTCCGCTGAAGTAATTTTGGGAAGGGCGAAAATACTGGTTAGCTGATTGGCCTATGATAAAACCAATCAGATCAACGCAAGCATATGACGTTACCTTAACAGACCGACCCACCCGAAAACACAAACCACAAGCCAGGCTACTCTTGCTGAAACCAGTCGGGAGAAGAGCAAAACATCTTTTCCTCTGAGGGAAAAGCCTCCAGAGCAGTGTTTTGCTCTTCTTTCAGTGAAGAAATTTCTATAATTCCGATAAAAACTTGCTTTCGATAGCCACGCTAACGCTAGTTTCATCGGCTGAAAGCCGCCATGTTCTTTAGACTGAACTGTCGCGCTTCACCGTTGCGTCACACTTCAACCCCGCCTCAAAGCCAAGCGCTGACTGGACGTTCATTTGGTGAACGGCTCCATATATTTTAACGTGGAGCAGTAGCCAGACTGATTAGCGGGTGAAATCTTGAAAG
The DNA here is from genome assembly GCA_018398635.1 of Cyprinodon brontotheroides. Lineage (NCBI taxonomy): Eukaryota > Metazoa > Chordata > Actinopteri > Cyprinodontiformes > Cyprinodontidae > Cyprinodon > Cyprinodon brontotheroides. The sequence goes on from JAGKQL010000062.1 coordinate 30,374,525, forward strand.
CTCGAGAGATCAGGATGGTCTCAGGAGGCTACAAAAAGGTTGCTTTATAGCCCAAAACCAGGTTGAAATCCCTGATGTTCTGTAATGTTTTTTATGTTTTTGTTGTTTTTTTTACCCTCCCAGCATTTAATGAAATATGCCAAACTGAATTAGACAAAGATATAGGGAACTAATTAATGCCCTCCCAGGAGAAGCGTGTCTGATGTTTGCCTTGATAAAAGAAAAGTGTTCAGTTCTACAACTTTATGGGTTGAAGGATTTCTGGTTTGTTAGCATGGAAAATGTAATTTACTCACAAAAGCAAGAAATTCATTTAAAACCCTTGCAGTAATAAGCTAAGTTTGATGGACTGGTCTGCCTAAGTCAGCTTTTGTGTAAAAAGTCAGTGGATGTCTGTGGTCATTCTAACAACACTGCAAAAACGATCTAGAAATAAGTAAACATTTCTTAAATTAAGTGTATTCACCCTTGATTTGAGTAGGTAAATGAGCTAGTTTGCCAATGGAATGAATAATTTCACTCTTAAAATAAGATAATTAGATAATATGCACTTGAAATAAGACAACGCAATCGTGTTTTCTCATTTTAAGTGTAAATTGTCTTGTTCTATTGGCAAAAATGTCTCTTTTCCTCCTCAATTCAAGAACAAATGCACTTATTTTAAGAAAAAATTACTTATCTAGATATAGACTTTTTGCAGTGAATAAGAGAAAAAAGAGAATTAAATTAGCAGTTTAGTGCATATTTCCAATTTAAAAAGAAGTAAATGTGTGAGAATAAAACTAATACCTTAAACGAGACAAAAATTGAGTGAATACTGATTTGCTGGGGGCCAATTTTGAAGCATTTATTTAAGAACTGCTACTGCACCAAGGACCAGACATTGGATTCCCCCACCCACCCCCCGGGCTAAATAATTCCCAACTAACAGGTTAAAGTTATTTCATTTTAATACATATGTACATATTTCATGGCATATGTCAATGTAAAGCTGCTTTGAGGACATTTTAAACTTTGAAAGAGGATCAAAAATCATCTTCCATGATCCACTTATGTTCTACTGTGGTGAAAATCGTTCATATGATGCCAAGAAAAACAGGAAATCATTCATACCTACGTTAGTCATTATAAAAAGAGTTAACTGCTTCAAATTGTACTCAGAATCTCTATTAATAGAAAATGGGTGCAATGCAATCTAATATAAAGCAGAAAAAAATAATAGCTATTATTATCGATATACTGTATTATGATTTAACTTTCCCTAATGTATATACATTAAAGTATGTATAAAGTTAAATGATTCTGATTGTTATCTAACTCCAAGGTTCTACTAAATGCATAAAATGTTTTACATTTTCTGATAATCCAAACTACAAATGGAAGAGTTGCAAAGACGTTTAGCAACTGTGCCTGAAACTTTGAGCAAGGAGAGGCTCAAAGGATACAGGTAGGGCTGAAACAATTAAATAAATTAATTGATTATCGAAATAATTGTCAACTAAAATAGCGATTAATTAATTGTTAACTGGAGAATAGAGACTAAACATGCGTTTAGCTGTCGGAGCAACCAACAGCAACATGTCCTTTTATCAGAATTGTAAAAAAAATATATATAAACATTTTGCATTTAAGATTAAAAAAATGTATTTTTGCCTATCCATATGCTTTATCCAGAACCCTTCAAGTATTAGTTTCACTTGGTTTAATTTCATAAACAATATTTTTAACCTATGGCTATCCAATTATTTATCTATTGATAAAAAAAAACAATCTAGAGATTCATTGACTGGCAAAATAATCGTTAGTTGCAGCCCTAGTTACAGGAAAATCTGCCTGCTTGGAAGCAAAATGTTAAGTTAAAGGGAAGTTAAAACCCTTTCACATCTATGTTCAGTTATAGAACAAATCTCTGATTTTCTTCTGAGGAACAGCTTGGTTGATAAACTATGCCTATTATTGTTCCTTCTTTAAAAAAAGTTTAAGTTTTATCAGTGAGAGTTTAGGGTTCTATGAACACTGTCCTCCTCCTCTGTAAGCTGAAACAGTCCACAGCTACCAGCAGTTCAAACATAAAGAAGCAAACTCAGGCTGAACTCTGCAGAACAATCATATAGAGCGCTGATATATGAAAAGGCTATTGGCTGGGGAAATAAATTTCTACAAAATGTCAATATTTTTAAAGTCTGCTACATCAATGCAATGAGGTGATGCATGGCAAAGGAATATGATTTACTGAGCAGAATGCACATTGCTTTGGCCTCCAGAGCATCCTTGGGTCAGACGCTGAAGAATAGGGACTCGCTTTGGATGAATAAGTGGCCTAAGAATGATTTATTTCCAAGTAATATCCCATAAATCAAACCTCCCACGGCATGATAATTTCACATAAAGATTCACATTAAACCAAAAAACATGCAAAACCTGTATTTTACTTCAGATTTTGAACAAAAAGATGAAATGTTATGTATAGTTTACAGTAAAATGGGAGAAATTTACCAGTAATCAACATATAATAAGCAATAATAAATCTGATAAATGGACTTGCTCTGATTTGGGTAAAAATTGTGCTAAAAGGATAAATTTCCTGTATATTAAGTCATTTATAAGTCCAATTTGGTTGAATAAGCCTAAAATTGTTGTGTCCATGGTGAGATATTAGTTTGGATCATCTTCTCTTGGCAAAAAGTGGTTTTAAAAACAGATAAATGATTAATTCCTTTGGGTTATTGTGACATGTTAGGTATTTTCAGTAATTGAAACACTTTAGAGCCCTGAATGTAAATAGGATCAAAGCTGTTATAGCTGTTTATCATTTAATAAACAGGTTTAATCCATCTTTTATAAGATGGCGATTAATAAAAGGGTATTTCTGTGTAAGCAAAGAGAATGAGAAAATAAATTAAGCCGTTACCTTCTCCCAGATCTAAGACGGCCAGCACTGCGCTCGTCCGAGCTTCTCCCAGGTGGTTATTGGCGATGCAGGTGTAGAGACCAGCATCACTGGGTTTGCAGTCTCTAATCCAAAGGCCTCCGTACTCCTGGTTCTCCATGTTAAGGAGCTCATCGTTGTGGTACCAGTACAGGGATGGTTGGGGGTGTCCAGCCACTGTCACCTTGAGTCGAATGTCGCAGCCTGTCCCCACGGCGGCATTCCTCATTTTTCGGATGAAAACAGGTGGAGATGGGTTGGGATGACCGGGGACTATCTGATCCGGGCTCGTTTTGGACCGTTTTGGTGGGATGATGGGACTTGGGGGTGCTGCTGCTTCATCTGCCCCCTTCTTAAGGGTCATTGGTACATCTGCTTTCCTCATGATTGAACTTAAAAGTGAGGGCACAAAGAATTATCAACCTGTATGTCCTAACTGTGGGGAAAATGGCACTTCGTTGATCCGAACCAAACTCCTGGCAGGCCCCGTAAGTCTTTCAACAGGTGTCACATTGTAAGTTGTAGAAATAATCAGATTATCCATCCATTTAACTATGTGCAGAAAATAAAACACTTGCTAACATCTGTGCAGTTATCAAATCTATCCGTTTTTTGGTTAACTGAAAAAGGAATTGTTGATGAGCAGGTAATGAGACGGCACAGAACCAGCGACCACTCGCCTGAACGGAGGTATTTTTAGGATAAGACCCAGCGGATCATGTTGCGTTAACAGCAGCTCTTTTGGCTCCTCTTGGAAATGACAGCTTTGATTCTCCAGCTTGGTTTTATCCTAATCGTGTCTTACTCTTGATTTGACCTCTTCCCAGGAGAGTGTAACTTCTTCATAAAGGTGAACGAGTCTTCATTGGAGATTGCTTGAGATCGGTTCTTGCTTGGCTTCGTCCAAAGATCATCCCGGGACCAGGTTCAACCAGATAAGTTACACTCTAACCCCCCCCCTCCCCTTACGGTTCCTTGTCCCATAAGTTAGATCAGCCAACTCATGATTTCCCCCTACCTTTGCCAGTCAGCCTGGACGAGGAAATGATGGTCAGAGCCCTCCGAACCACACACAGCGACAGCTGCTTGGTCTGTCTGCCCACTCAAAGCAAGGCATCCGCCCCCTTAACATTTTTAGCCAACGTGAGGTCAGTAGAACATGGTGCAACACTTGGCGTGCTGGAAAGGGTGCAGAGTACGTGGTATTTAATTGAGGTAAATGTTGACCTCTTTGTTGTGTTACGTTTAAGTTTCATTGGGAACAATTAACACAATTTTAAATTTAAAAGGTTGTATTTTTGCATAACATAGACATACTTTGTAATTTTGTACACATAGAGTGTATAAAAAAAGAAGTTTCGTTCAGTATAGCTCTCAAGACAATTTTATTTTTTTAAGTGCAGCCGTGACAAAGGTAAGCAGCAGTGATAGTGTAAAAATATAACTGTATATTAGTTACAGTTCCAACATTCAGGGTTTTTGTGTAATTTGTTAAACACAATGATTGTGTGTAAAATCGAGGTGTAATTATTTGTACATGTAAGTAGGATTTGAAGCTTTTAATAACATGAATCTATTTTTCTTCACCTGCTTTTATAGTTTAAAGTTGGTCTTTTTTCTTTTAACGTAAAATTTTTTTCTATTATTGTTGCAAGAAAAGCTAAGAACACGTGTTGCAAATAGAAAATTAATAAAATGCAAACTAGAAGTAAAGCTTTAAAAAAATATAAAGAAAAAAGTTTTGAGAGTATTTTTTATTTTATTGCTTCAGAATTTATATTTTCTAATTACATTTTTTCTAATTTCTTGTTTTCACATTTTATTTTTCGAAATACATACTTTTCAAACTATATTTTACAGATCATGTTGTCTTCACTTGAAGCCCAATTCAAACACTAAATCTTAAATAATAGAAATGTTGTTGCTAAGATGCATACAGACCAAAAGAAATGCGTCTTCGCTCAGCACTCCAGAGGAAAGCAAACAAAGAGAATGGAATCTGGAGAGCATAGTCCAAAAATAATTCAGTTTGCAAAATAAAATTTGAAAAAAAAGGAGTTAGAAAATGCTGAACTGGAAAAAATCTATATATAAAAAAGGAAGAAAATAAAATCATCAGAAAAATACATCTGAGAAAACAACGAAGCAACTCTTAAAACCTTTTCATTTAAGACATTTGTGATGTTTCTTTCCCAAATTACATTTTTTCAAATTTAAATTTACATAAGTTCTTGCAACAATAATCAAACAAATTTCCCTCCATTTTTTTTTTTTTTTTTTTCAGAAGAAGCCAGTGACTGTTAATTTTAAATAGTATACTTACTGGCCACTCTATAATGTATAGCTATCCATTTGTTTGCTTGAACAAATAATGAATTAGCAAATTATATGTTAGCAGGTCAGTAAACATAGCTCTATAGATTTGGTGAAAACATCTAGCTGAAGTTCATTTTGAGCATCAAAATGTGGTAGAAAGTGTATTAAATGAGAACGATCTGAACATTAAAGAATGTCCAGCAGTTGTCTCAAAAATTCATCGCTGATGTCAGATTAAATGGTGTAACGACAAAACAAATAGGTAAGCAACATTATCTGGGTGTTTTGGGTCGGGATCAACCACGAGAAATATTTGCAGTAAAGCAGTCTCCTTCTATGTTGGATTGTAATTTCTTGTAATTGACATCAAAGTGTTTTTAAATGGACATTTTATATATAAAAATACAAAATTTCACAAATGAAGTAATTTTTATTGTTAAATAAAAGTTTAGAAAAACGTGTACAGATAGGAATTAAACTAAATTTTAACTTCAGTTTATCATCTCAATACTGATCTCAGAATCCTTTGCTTCAGGAAATCCTCTCAATGTGAAATTTAATTTGCAGCTGTGGTTATATTAACCTGTTTGAAATATAAAAGTAAATCCTTCAATAATGTTTTAATCCTTTTATGCTTGGTAGTATATCCTTTAACAGGTAAAAACCGTGTTCTACAGGTCAAGAACAAAATTACAGATAAAGTATTTACAGTTAAAGTTAAGCTTTTTTTTTCCCTAATGCTCTATTTTCTACTTTAAGATTTTGGAAATTGCTTTTACCCATTTCTTTCTTTGGTCATTGGAATATGATCTGCATATTGATGAAATCACACATGCAAGAAAAAGGTTTGAACATGCTGTCTGCTGAATTGTAAACAAAAATCCCTTTCAGTCTTATTGTTTGCATGTGCTTAAAGGCCCTGTATTTAGCACATTTTTAAATGGTGGTGATAAAACCAATTATTCTTTTAATTTATGATAAGTTTTTAGAAAAATTTTCATTTCTTAAAAACATTACTTCTTTTATATAAAGCTTCCGATTAGCTGTCAGGGTTTTTTTAAATATTAAAATGAGGTGTTATTCAACAATTTTGGCTTTTTCGAGCAAGCTGTGACTTCAAAAATAACAATGCAAGTCTCAGGACCCCCTTAAAGACAGGTTATTATGTCACTCCAAGTCAGTCTATTCATTACTTTCACTATATTAGTTTTATACATTATTTCAAATAGATTTTTAATTATTGAAAGGAACATTTAATTATTATATACCCCACATACCCCCATATATTCACATCATAATGACTTAGAAAACCTGCATTCCGTGACGCCCCAGAAAGTCGCCCACTAAAGACTTTGGAAAGAATTTTGTACCATTATTGTTGTCAGCCAAAAAAAAACATCTTGTAAATAGAAATTTGAAGAAAAATTTTTTTTACCAACTTGTGAAACTTCATACTAAAAAATAATTGTAAAGCAACTTTGCTGTTTTCTCAGATTTTCCCTTTTTTACATTTTTTTTCATATTTTATTTTATATTTTTAAAAAAATTTTCAGATTGAGTTTTACAGTGTGCATTCTCTTCAAATCTGATAAAAACAAATGTTGCTAATGTCCATTAAGACCAATATTCATAAACCTATGATCTCTTAAATACTATTTGAAAAGAATGCATTTTATAAAACTCAATGTGATATTATCAAACCTTTTTTTTTTTAAAAAACAAAGAAAAAATATTAGTTAAAAAAATATCAAAACCTTTTTTATTAAGAAGTTTTTCAAAGTTCATCTCTAGATCGTATTTTTTTTTTCCATCAAATTTCCTTTTACAAAACATGTTCTTTGCTTGCAACAATAATGGAACAAAATTCTCTCCGTAGACGTCAAAATGTGCCGTAATTTTCATCAAGCAATATTTAGAACTTCTGTTTTTTGGCTTCCTCCTTCAGGCCCACAGGCGGACCATTAAGAAAGATGTTTCCTCAGCTGATAGCTTATGTGACTCGTGGTTGTTTCTGTTAATCACATGAGGAGAAGGTGAGTTCTTGTTTATAACTTTAATGAGGACACGTGTGATACAACAAGCTGGCTTAAACTCAAGATCTCTCATAATAACAACATAAGAATGTTTTTATGTCTATACAATCATTTCTGCTGAAGCCATATTACACCACTTTCTATCTCACCATCTACCATACATTCTACCTTATTCTGCATCTGATGGCTGGTTTTATTTATTATTTATTCATTTATTTTTTTGCATTTTCCTTGTTGAGATACTGAAATGTTTTGAATTGATTGAAATATTTTTGACAGATCCGTTTTTACTCTTTCTGCTAAATAAAAAAAAAAAAAGGTACCGTGAATGTCTTCAGCTTAAGCAAGTCTCTTCCCTGGTGCAAAAAAAAAACATTCAAACCGACATAAATAAGTTGAAAGACAAGATTAATAAAAAAGAAAAATATATTTAAAAGTTCAAGGAGTATTTAAGACTAAAAGTAAAAAAATATACTTTTCTTTGAAAGTCCACCAAACAACTCAAGTTAAAGAAACGTTTCACATGACTGTGGATGTAATTTCTGATGAAACTGAAGACCTGCTGCTTCTGGAGACGGACATTTTCTTTAGGAGGCCCATCTTTATCATTTTTTGCTTCATTTTCTTCCTGAACTTCTCTCCCACAAATGCATAGAGTATGGGGTTCACGCAGCTGTGCAGCAGCCCCATGCTCTGCGTGGCAAACATGGCCTTATCCACCGCCGTCCTCTCCCGGCACCCGTAGTCCACTATCTTCAGCCTGAAAAAGGTGTCTGCCATCACGGCGATGTGGTACGGCGTCCAGCAAAGCAAGAAAGCGACGACCACGCACACGATCACTCTCATCGCTCGCTGTCGCTGGAAGCCCCCCCGGATGTGAAGGAGACGCTGGATGGTGACTCCGTAACAAGGCAGCATGATGGCCAGGGGGATGATGAACCCCAGAGCGTGGCGGAGAACCCTGGTGGCCAACCTCCACTCATCAGCACTTTTAGGGTCGTACTGCACAGCACATATCATGTAAGTGGAATTTTGAGACTTGGAAGAAGAGCTGAAGAAACCCGGCAGGGACAGCAACCCCCCGAACAGCCACACCGCGGCGCAGACAACCCAGCTGAACACCTGCCGGTTGGCCCTGCGGGCTTCCATGGCCCTCACTATCACCATGTACCGGTCCACGCTGATGAAGGTCAGGAACAGAATGCTGGAGTAGAAACTCAGCTCCTGCAGGATGGTGACAATTTTACACATGGCATCTCCAAAAATCCAGCCCTGGGTGACGGAGGTGGCCCAGAAGGGAAGGGTGATGGCCAGCAAGAGGTCTGCTAATGCCAGGTGGAACAGGTAGAGGTCGGAGGGGCTCAGCGGCTGCTTAGTCTGGCCGATAACAAAACCCACCACCAGATTCCCAGGAATGGCCAACAGGAAGATGAAGATGTAAAACAAGCAGACAACCAGCAGCACAGCGTTTGGGAACATGAAGACATCGCAGGGTTGTGTGGACGGGTTTAAATTATACTCCGTGTAGTTATACGAGAAGTTCAGTTGGTCATAGATTTCGCTGAAGTAATCAGAGATGAAGGAAGAAATGTTCTGATCTGGAAGAATAGAAAAATTAGGCCAAACAACAGATTCACCCTTAAATATTCTATCGATTTTAAGCTTAAATAAATACCCACCAGTCGTCATGGTGTCTTCTCTGCAGGAGCTACTTCATATGCCACAACGAGACAAAGGACAAAGCATCTATCTGTCAACTCCCCTCCCATCAGACTGACCTTCCTCTTTCTTAAGCAACCTCATATTTTCAATTTGCTCAACTATTCTAACTGGGAGGTGTCAACTTCTCTGGCAATATAGAATATACTATTTATTTAACAAATATAGGCTTATTTCATTTTATTCTGCATGAGCAAAGGAAACTTTATATAAAAATCTATTAGATAAAAGGAGTAAAAATTACAAATAAAATTAATTGATTAAAATAACAAAAAAATACAAGGATTAGTAGAAATCACAAAAGTTATAATAAAAAAATTTGAAATTCCTGCATTGGGTAAAAAGCAAAAGCAAAGAAGTGGCAGATTTAAAGCTTTCATGAAAAAAGAGTAAAGTTATATAAGAAAAGATCTGTTTAGTCGGTTTAGTACACCGGAGTGTTTCCAGGGTGACAGATGAATCATCTATCAAACTGTGTGCAAAACTGAAAGGGAAACCCTGATAAAGGCTTTAATTTTCAGTCGGATGGAGAAAACATGAAGATAAGCAGCCTATCAGAAGCCTATTCCATCAAAACGGATCAAATGCAGCAGTTTGAAACGGAGCTAAATGAAAGAATACAAAAAAAAAACAAAAAAACACCGAGATGTTCGGGGACTTCAGGACCGACCGCTGAGAGGAAGTTCCCAGCTCATGACATGTGTCATTGTTGACACACGAGTTCATCACATTTCCTGCCACTCATCTCATGGGTTTTTTAAACTTCCAGTGTCACAAGAGAGGCGCTCGGATTCTTACCATGAGAAACGAGGGAAGGTGATGTTCAGATGTCGGCATACAGTTAGGTCCATAAATATTTGACTGTTTTTTTTTACCTGTTTCCTGAAACATTTTCAAGTATATATTAAACAATAGCATAACGTCCAGACTTCCAGCTTTTATTTAAGTGTATCTACATTAAATCGGATAAAGGGCTGTAAAGGTTTCAGCTTCTTCACTGGAAAAATCAACATCTAGATAAGTCATTTTTTCTTAAAATAAGTGCATTTCTTCTTAAATTGAGGAGATTAAAGAGACATTTTGCCAATGGAACAAGACATATTTAGATTTAAAATAAGAAAACACAATTGCATCTTCTTTTTTATTTCAAGTGCATTTAATCTAATTATCTTATTTTAAGGGTAAAAATACTAATTCCATTGGCATATTATCAAATGTACCTATTCAAATTAAGGGTAAATACACTTAAATTAAGAAATGTTTACTTATTTCTAGATCATTTTTGCAGTGTTGACATTTGCCACCCTGATTTTAGAGGGACTAAGGCCTTGTTCACACTGCAGGGAAATGTGACACCAGTCTGATTTTTACACTGCAAAAAAAAAAAAATCTCAATATGTCGTGTTTTTTTTATTTTTTATAAGTATTAAGGAGTTAAGTGAAACACTTTGCCAATGGAACAAGACAATTTACATTTAAAACAAGAAAAAAACATTTGCATTTTCTTATTTCAAGTACATTATATCTAATTATCTTATTTTAAGAGTAAAATTACTAATTCCATTGGTAAACCATCTTATTTACCTGCTCAAATTAAGGGTACATCAATTAATTTAAGACATTCTTACTCATTTTTAGATCGTTTTTGCAGTGTAGGGGATCAAATGAGCAGTTTAGACACCCTGATATGACCCCCATCTGACTTTTTAACATCACATTTGAGCCACGTTCATATGTGGTTCTGAATCCGGCTCTTATCTGATCTTTTGAATGTGTGAATGACCAATCCGGATTAGATTTGGCTTTGACGTCACTTTCCATAGGATTTGTCTGAAATTCTTTGCCTCTTAATTGGAAATGGCAGCAGTTAGCAAATCAGAGGTTGGGATTGTAACACTGCAAAAAACAGTCAAATTTTCCTGAAAAGTGCATTTTCCTTTCTTCTAAGCAGTTAGAGAAGATGATCAACCAATGGAATAAATAATTCGGCCCTTAAAGTAAGATGATTATATATTATGGACTTGAAATAAGATAATAAGGTTGATTTGTTTTGTTTACTTTGAGCGTAAATAATCTTAATTCATTGAAAAATGATATTAGCTACCTGTTCAAATCAAGGGAAAATACACTTATTTCATGTAAAATTAATTTTTTGCAGTGTTGCACAGTGGAGAAACATCAGGACTGTTGATGTCATTAATAAACAGTTAAAACTTCATTCAGGCCTAATTGAAAGGCCAATAGAAACCATCAGGACACAGGAAATAGTTTGCATTGCATTGTATGCAACCCTTCAAACAGAGGACTTTAAAATGTTGTAAACGTTAGTGAGCAGGTGATAGGCTGCTGTTGTGCACCTAAAACACATTTTCACTTTTTGATCATATTTAAGAAAGAAAGAAAGAAAAAGACAGAAAGAAAGAAAGAAAGAAAGAAAGAAAGAAAGAAAGAAAGAAAGAAAGAAAGACAGAAAGAAAGAAAGAAAGAAAGAAAGAAAAGAAAGAAAGAAAGAAAAGAAAGAAAGAAAGAAAGAAAAGAAAGAAAGAAAGAAAAGAAAGAAAGAAAGACAGAAAAACAAACAAACAAACAAACAAACAAACAAACAAAAAGCAACCCAGGAGTTAATTAAGGCAAAGAAGTGGAATATTCTTGAATGGCTGAGTCAGTCACCTGATCTCACACCAACTAAACATGGATTTCACTTGTTTAGCTTCAGATAAAAAGGCTCGAAAACAAAAAGTGAGTTAAAACCGCTGCAGTAAAGTCCTTGGAGAGCATTAAGAAGGATTAAACACAGCGTCTGGTGACGACCCTTAGCTCAAGAATTCAAGCACTCGTTGCAAACAAAGGGTTTTTTAATTAAAATTAAACATTTTATTTACAATTATCTAATTTTACCAATAACTAATAATGAAGGGATTCTTCTAATCGTGTTCTCAGAGAACAGTGGACGTCTAACCGTCGTGTGAAAGTCATTAATTGTTGTGATCCTGTTCAGTAGAAAATTAAAACTCAAATTATTTATTTTTTTAACCAAATGTCTTTTATCCAATTCACAACACATCATCTCAAGGAACTTTTACAGTTCACCAGATCATCCAGTAAAATTTATTCACAATCTAAGGAAAACCAGTTGATTACTTCGACTTATTGACTCGATAGTAAAAAGATATCTAGGATTATTCTTATTGTCCTTATTAATTTATTTATTATGGGCCTCTTGCTTTACGAAGGGTCCTCTTATACAACAGTAAACTATTTTTCCAGACTAGGTAGGATTCCCATAGGCATGCAGAGCGCCATTTTCTCTCCAGTTTGTTAGCATTTTGCTTCAGTGTGCCGCTCTGCATTAAACCAGGGAGCCAGCTTTCTATTTTGAAAGTTTTTCTTTTTTAAAGGGGCGGCCTCTTCTAAGGCAGTACGAAGGCAACTAGCAACCCCATCAACAAAATCCTTAACCTGTTAAGGGGAACAAGCCATCTTCTCTTATAAAAAAAACAAAACCACCACCTGTAAGTTTATACTGTTTCCAGTTTTGGGGCTTAGTTTTTCATTGCTTTCACAGTAGAGCTCATTTTTATCTTGTTTCAAGTATGATTCTGTTTGGAGTCGATCTGGGTTATTGGGGAGTGGTGGCCTAGTGGTTAGGCGGCATTGGGCCTAGATCCCAGAGGTTCTGAGTTTAAGCCCCGCCTGGGTCCCCTGTAGTTCGCTGAAGCTGAGACCATCCTGATCTCGCCGAGCTTTCAAGGTTCCACTCGCAGATCAGTCTGCAGACTCTCCGTTAAAAGAAATTTTGAGCCGCTCACCAAACGTCACGCCCAATCAGCGTTGGCTTTGAGGCGGGTTGAGGTGTGACGTTAAACGAGAAGCCGCGTACAGTTCAGTCTAAAGAACATGGTATGCTTCAGCCGATGAAACTAGCGCTAGAGTGGCTATCGAAGCAAGTTTTATCGGAATTACAGAGTACTCTCTTCACTGGAAAGAAGAGCAAAACACTGCTCTGGAGGCTTTTCTCAGAGGAAAGATGTTTTTGCTCTTCTCCCGACTGGTTTCCGCAAGAGTAGCCTGGCTTGTGGTTGTGTTTTAGAGTGCGCCGCTCTGTTAGTACGTCATATGCTTTGTTGATCTGATTGGTTTATTTGGCCCTCGCCTATCACCAACATAGGCCAATCAGCTAACCAGTATTTTTCGCCCCTTCCCAAAATTACTTCAACGTGAAGTAATTTTGATATGCAGTAAGCAAATCCATCTGGCGGAGTCAGGTTACACTGCAAAAAATCTAAATCTTGATAAGCAATTTTTTCTTAAAATAAGTGCATTTGTTCTTGAATTGAGGAGATAAAAGAGACATCTTCCCAATGGAACAAGACAATTTAGATTTAAAATAAGAAAACACAATTGCATTGTCTTGTTATTTCAAGTGAATACTATCTATCTTATTTTAAGAGTAAAAAAAATACTGATTCCATTGGCAAACTATCTCATTTACCTACTCAAATCAAGGGTAAATACACTTAATTTAAGAATTTTTACTTATTTCTAGATCGTTTTTCCAGTGTAGGGTCCCTGAGCAAAGACCCTAAACCCCACATTGCTGCCCCTGCGCCGCACAATGGCAACCCCCTGATCCCCAAGTGGATGGGTTAAATTCAGGGTTCATTTCATCGCTCTGTACTTGTGACAGTGTAATCACAATTAAAAAAGCTGGGGGGAAAAAAGGTTTAAAAAAATAAAGGCAAGTTAATGCAGGATAAACTTGTTTACATTTCTAAACTCTTAAGGTTCTTTAGTACTTCTACCACTGCAGATGTTTAAGCTCTGCTTTTGACAAGATTTGTTGAAATTCACATTCATTAAATAGATTCCAGGCTGGTCTCTGATCAGCTGTTGTTTATATTAAAGTGTGTGCATTAAAATGTAAAGAGGGGGAACAGTGTTAAACGTTTAGGTGCTTGGTGCAACAAAAAATGAGGAAACTTGAGGTTTTGGTTTAAGCAATGTGTTGCTTCAGAGATGGAGCAGTTCTTGCAGACATCTCCAGAGAAAACACACTGTGCACTTCTTCACTTTGAGCTCAAACATCTAAACAGGAAGAAGAAATCATGTTCTTGACACTAGATGGTGCTGTAGAATGCATACAGTTTTATTTTTGCTAATCCAGTTCAGTTGTGGCACCTTGATGATGCTTCTGGTAGAAGCCAGAAATGCACAATGTTTATCTGATGAGCCGTTTTATTTCTCCTCAGGAAAAAATAATCACTTGAAAATTAGATTTTACACCTAAAATTAATCTAAAAAGATGGGGAAAAAGCAAAACATGTACGCCATTACAGTCAGTAAACCAAAAAATGTCAGAATTTTATGCCAGTAGTTTATGGAAAAAAGAACCCCAATATGGCAGCATAATTGCTTATTTCTTGAACCGTTGTGTCTGTATGTGGTCCTAAGTGATAAACTTACAATTTATAGCAAACGGGGTAAAAAAAAAAAAGGTGAAACATGGTCAGAAGTCCACATGACTGATTAAAATCTCACAGCGAACCTGTTCTCAGAGGGACTCGTTTCAGCATCCAGTCCTAGAACTGATTCTCACCCACTTAAGGCATCTTCCACTTCAAAACAATAAAAAAAGAAAGCCTTTTCCTGATTTTAAATGACAGCCAAGCTTCGACATAAATTAAGAGGAGAAAGTGCATCAAGTGTTCAAGTAGGATGTGTTCTCTGAAAGAATAAGAAGGGAGAGATAACACTGGCACAGAGCTGGTCGTTTACAGGATCAAACACCATCATCAGGTCTCCGTCCGTAAAGTTCTGACGGTGTAGATCTGGATGTGGTGCTTATAGAGCGCACTACTCACTAAGACTAAACGATGCGTCTGACTATCTTTGACTGTATAAAACGGTTCCTTATAGTGAAGGCCATCAAAGGCAGTGGTGAAGGAGGAGGAAATGAGGACAACCATGTTTAGTTTTTTGTTTTGTTTTCTTTCCCCTTCCATTTCAGCTCCGGTTTCATCTTTTGGCACGTCGTGGATCCCTGCCGTTGCTAATGGTGACTGAGGACTTTGTGGTCGTTGGAGGTCCAGCAGCGTTGATGGGCGGCGCACCGTTTCCAGTGGACCGGCCGTTTGGACGCCCCACACCGCCAAATGTCGGGTCACGGGGCGCGCCTGGTGTTGGGTTATTGGCAAACGGCGGCATGGCACCATTACCTGTGGGTGAAGCAACACAAATGCAGTAATTGTGAAAACACCAGAGCCTCATGTTAGATGTTCAGCATTATGCTTTCCATAAACAGGAATTAAGGGGGAAAAAAAATGTTCCTGGTATCTTGCACACAAAAAAAAGAAGTGACTGACCTGGTGGAGCAGGTGTACCTGAATTCTGATTGGGTGGAGAGTTTCCTCTCTGGTTCTGGTCAGGCTTACCCTGTTTGGAGGACATTAGAAGCAAAGTCAGTCTTATAATCCATTAAATATACACTCCAACATATTACCGAGGCTCCGTTTACAACACAGAATATGTCCTAATTAAAATGGCCCCTTTATCTCAGCGATACTTGTCAAAAAAAATATGTACACTGCCTAAAGCTCCACGTATATAAGGTGGAAACTAAATTATACAGATTAGTTTTATTTGTATTTTTATAGCAGGTATTTAGATAAAACAGACTAGCACTAACAAGATGGCTGCAGAAAGAAAAATCATGCAGCTCTTCATTAGCCTGACTCAACAGGTTTCAATAGGCGCATTGCTACTCACAGACTTGTTCTGCTGGTTGGCTTGGGCTAGAAGCTCTGGGTTTGGTTCACTGAAGTTGGGCACCTCTGAGTACACCATGCAAAACCTGGGAGAGAAAAAAAAAAAAAAGCAGCCATTTCTCACCTATTTTTCTCATGCATGCAAATCTACCAAAAACCATTCTGTTTAAGAAAGTTAAAGTAATTTTCCAAACTAAATATCAAAAGTGTTCAGGGCATACTTTATTTTACGCGATTTTTATTTATTTACTTACTTCCATTTTCTTGTAAAATCATAAACAGTAGCATAATAAACCAGACTAAATGTGAGATTAAATGTGTAATTTAGTCTGGTCTGATGAATGAGACATCGGAAGATTGTTGATAAGAACCCGTTGTCGTTCAAACTATGTCTGTTCCGATTGGCCGACGCTCTGACCAATGAGCGCAACTGACTGACGTAGTAAGAGCGACAAAAAGCTGGTGGGGGAGTGTAAACAAACAGCCTGTCGGTAAAATGGCGAATATGTCCTTCTCAAAAATTAGTGAACGTAGAGCCTCTTCCTGCTCACATTTCAACAGAAACCCCAAGTTTAATCCTTCCAAAGCTGAGTCAAACGAGAACTGTTCAATCATGCCATCAAGCCATCTTTCTGGTTGTGTTTTCTCCAGCATCGTGCAGCTCTGCGTTGTGATTGGTTCGCCAGTTCTTGGGCCTGGGGCATTGATCGAGGCTAGACCACTCGCAGGGAAAAGTTATTTTGGCCGCTGGTGGGTGGGGCTAGTTTACTAGGCTTAGATAACTGATCTTTAAATTCCAGACCAGCCTATTTCGATTTTGACCGATATTTTCTTATACACTTATAATAAGATGAAAAAATATATAAAATACTTGATAAATATCAACTTATTTCTAAAAAGCACGACAATACTTTGCATTGACAGTTTGACTTTTAGACATTTGCAGAGGTAGTAAGACCCAAAATTAAGCAAATCGGAGCCGGTGTTCTGTCAGATGAGCTTACCCTGTCAGACCAGCATACCCATAGTTAATGCCCGTTTATCCCTTTAATTTTGTACAAAAAATAAGCTTTAAACTACCGCAACTGGCTTATATCCCTTTAGTCTTGTTAAAAAAATAAAAAATGTAATTACTTATTTTTCTGTGGTTTTTGTGGCGTGTGGCAATCTGATATTTAATTATTTTTTTGTACGTGACTAAAGTACACATCATTTGAGGTAGTGTAAAGTCTATTTTTTGTATAAAACTAAAGGGATAAACGCAAATCTGACGTCTTGTGTATTGACTATGAATGTGTTGGTGCGACGGGTTATGCTCATCTGACAGATCACCAGGCGTACAAATAAGTAGAAATTAAGTAAAAAAATGAGTGAATTGCCACAAGGAGGTAAATTTGATAAGTTTCTTGAAAAGCAGCAACTCTTCAATGAATCAAGTGTCCTTGCTGCAAACCAAAGATTTATAATCGTGTTATGTTAATTCTTTTAAATTTAATTTAAAAATGAAGAACAAAAATGTACACAATATCTAAACACTGAAAAGAAATACTTCTAAAGAACTTAGATCTTTCACTTGCATAAATATATTTTTATCACAGTTCATTTTTAGTCAATTTAATTCAAACCTATCAAAGGGGATATGAATTTAAACTAATACATGTCTAGTATCAAACGACATTATACAAACCCATACTTCTGGGAACTAACTCCATTTCAATACAGTTTATTAATATAGTGCCAATTCACAACACGTCATCTGAATTAACCAAAACAAAAAGTGAAACTTGGGCGGAGAAATGGTGTGGATCCTCCAAGATTAAAAGTAATGTTGACCATAACTAATTCACACTCACTCTCCAATCTTCTGAAGATCTCCCCCTCTCCCAGTGTATAAGGTCAGGCAGCCTTTCCATATGGATGCATAACTGCAAAGAAAAAGGGAATCAATCATTTATATGGAAGAGGATTAGAACCAATGAAAAAATTTAAATTCAATTTTATTTCAGGTTAATATGGGAAGAATTCAGAGATAAAAGTCAGAATTCAGAGATAATAAAGGAAAAAGAAAGAAAGTCAGAATTCAGAGATAAAAAGTCAGAATTCAGAGATAAAAAGTCAGAATTCAGAGATAAAAAGTCAGAATTCAGAGATAAAAAGTCAGAATTCAGAGATAAAAAGTCAGAATTCAGAGATAAAAAGTCAGAATTCAGAGATAAAAAGTCAGAATTCAGAGATAAAAAGTCAGAATTCAGAGATAAAAAGTCAGAATTCAGAGATAAAAAGTCAGAATTCAGAGATAAAAAGTCAGAATTCAGAGATAAAAAGTCAGAATTCAGAGATAAAAAGTCAGAATTCAGAGATAAAAAGTCAGAATTCAGAGATGATAAAAAGTCAGAATTCAGAGATGATAAAAAGTCAGAATTCAGAGATGATAAAAAGTCAGAATTCAGAGATGATAAAAAGTCAGAATTCAGAGATGATAAAAAGTCAGAATTCAGAGATGATAAAAAGTCAGAATTCAGAGATGATAAAAAGTCAGAATTCAGAGATGATAAAAAGTCAGAATTCAGAGATGATAAAAAGTCAGAATTCAGAGATGATAAAAAGTCAGAATTCAGAGATGATAAAAAGTCAGAATTTTGACTTTCCCCTCCATATTAAACTGAAATTAAATTTAAAAAATCAGTTAAATTTTTTTTTAACCAATGGCCCTGATCCTCTTCCGTATATTTAAGAGCAAACAAAGATGTAATGTTGAAGAGCAGTCCTACCCTCTGGTGAGCTTGATGATGTCTCCAGGCTGGATGAGGCTTCCCAGTTCGTCCCACACTGAGATGGCTATGCTCCCGCTTTTGTCTGCCACTTTACAGGACCTCACCTCGTGACCGTCTTTGGTTTTAGTTACTCGTCCTAAGAAAAGAAAAAAATCAAGACAACCAAAGTGAGAAGTGTGGCACAAAACTAGGCTCCTGCAACAGCAACAGAGTTTAGCTCGGACAGAGCCCCGCTGCCGCCGGTCCCTTTAAGAGACACAAACACGAGTGGCTGTGGAGCAGAGTGGCTGCTTCAGCCTCACAACTCACCGATTTCCAACACGATGAACACTATATTCAGGTTTTTAGAGCCGGGTTTGACGTCCTTGATGAGGAACAAGGCCTCGTTAGAAGGTGCTGACATGGTTGGCTAACTCACTCTATTTATCAGCGGTTACTGTTAGCTTTAGCCTCGGTGGTGCTAGTTAGCCTACTTAGCCGGAGCCCTCTTCTAAAACTCGCTTAAAAATGTCTAACAGTTCAAACTGATGTCAGTTATACGCCTTCATCAAGTTTATGATATTAATGAACGCATTAAGAACATTATGAGGTGAGCGTAATTTTCAAAAGCACAAAAAATGCTAACGCAATGCCCGTTAGCTCGCAGTTAGCAACCTCCTGTTAGCTTCAGGATACATTTTAAAAACTGTTTTTCTTCGGGCCGACTATCGTCACAATAGCGACTTCATTTCCCACATAACACCAGCGAACTGTTAAAACATAAACCAACCAAGATATTGAGATAATGAGTCCGAATTGTTTAGAGTAGTCTCCGCAGGCAAAAACACGCTGGATTCCCTAATCTGAAGTCATTTCAGAAATATTAACAACAGTCTGCTGTCAGACTGAAAAATGATCCTCATCCTAAAGCGATCATAAAGCTGCTCTGATGTTTGACGCACGTTTCCTTTGTGTGTCTCAGAATATATAAAGAGCTGTTTTTTGTTGGCCGTAGGCAGACCAGATGCTTTGTTATAACTCTAACCGAGTCCGGCCAGGTTCAAATTATAAAGATTAGGATTAAGGTGTTCTGAGTCTTAACCTCTCCTGGGCCAAACTAACAAAGCTAAATATAAAAAGCCTGTGCAAGTAGCTCTCGGCACGGGCTCTTCTCAAGCCTCTACTGCCCCCAAAAGCTACTTTTGGGTGTCTGCCGGTGTTATTTATACAGCCAGGACTGTACCATCACAGATTTAAGGGAAGGGGGAAAATTTCAATCACACGTCGCCCAATAAACGTGACGCCTGGGAGTTTGAACGTTGGCTTGGCATTCATATTTCGAGTGACATATGTTTAAAACGTTTCATGGAAAGAAATACAAACCTGAAACAATCATTTCACAACAGGTATGTAAAATACAACATAATAAATGTTTACACCCGGTGGTATTACACATAGAGCCAGTTTTCGTCGCGAGCAGTGGAAGTGCAAGAAGTGGATTTGTAATTAATCCATCCAGCAAGTTACTGCTTCTATAGTTGTTTTTATCGTATTATATATATTGCGTGAAAGTCATATTTCTCTGTATGCTGAACTACCAGCTTCAGAGCATACATCGATGGCCAAGCAAATATTGCCACTCACAACATGGTTGATAGCTCTCTTGTGAATTAGTTGGTTTGCTCTGTGGGAGTCAACGCGAGAAAAGGATGCCCATGCGAGATCTCAACATTTGTCATCTTAAAACGCGTTGTAATAACGTTGTAATAATTTATGTAATTCACCAACTTCGCGCCCAGTCAGTGATGCTATCATTCTTTTCCGTTTCTGTAACATCAGAGGTTTAGCTTTGATCACCTAGTGTTTTTTTCCATTGAAAATGTTGCTAGTTATATCATTTTAGTCTTGAATCCATGGCCAAAAGAAAACTAGGATATTGATTCATATTGTAATGTACAGATTTAAAAGGATGGTTAAGGTGCGACCGGGAAAAATACGTCACGAACAGGATTCGAACCTGTGCGGGGAAACCCCATTGGATTTCGAGTCCAACGCCTTAACCTCTCGGCCACCGTGACAGCAAACACACTATTTCCACAGTCAAATTTGATTGTACAGCGGGTGCCCATATGGTTGTGTTGTTTTTCAGATAAAATCACGCATATAAAAGATCAAATCCATGGTCCTGTTTCTGCCAGATCACTTGCTTCTATTTCTCGAGCAAACGTTTGCCAAATCTAACGTAACAAATAGGCCAGGGATGTATTTCGTAATGTTGAACACTAGAGGGAGACATACACCACCGCGTCACATTTAGACTGAGTGGATGTCTTTCACCTATTAGTGTCATTCACATGGTTTCAAGAATAATATCTTTTTTCAAGTGCATACAATCTAATTATCCTATTTTAAGGGTAAAATAATACTTCCATTGATAGATCATCTCATTTGACTACTCAATTTAAGGGAGAATACGCTTATATGAAGCAACATTTTTACTTATTTTGTCATATTTTTAGCAGCAGTGTCTTTAGTCAAAGACTTTTCCAGATCAACCTGCTGCTGAAGATCCTCCCTGCCTACAGCTGTCCAAATCATCCACAACTTATTGAAAAAGGCTGAAGAGTTGCTTCAATATTTAGTTTCTCTTTTTAATTTAAATCAGTTGAACGCCCAAATGCACATTTCTAGAATCTAGATATCTTTGTCAATTCCAGTAAAGTTATTATAGAATTCAATAGTTATTTTTGGCTGTAAAATTTGAATGGGTCTTTTTTTAAGGGGCAGAACTCCTCCAGTGGTCAATGATCACTGAGAACAGGCACCTGTTGGTGTTTTTCTAATGAGAAACTACAAAGCCGTGAATGATTACTCCTCCCCTAGTATACAGACTGTATTTCAGATCATAATCACTGGCTTTATTAGTATCAAACATAACCTGATAGATGCTGAGAACACAGCAAAGATCCATTTTGATCTTATCTTCTTTCCCCTCCAGAGAACCCGGCCGATCCTGGTCAATGAGCTGCAATGATGAGCAGCAAAGCTCATCAGATAGATGGATGGACGTGGTGTTATCGTTTGCAGACAGATCTGGAAGAATGAGCCTTACAAGATGGAGCAGAACACCAATTATAGACTCCAAGAAGTGGAGACTTCCCACTATATCTCACCCTGCTCATTCCAGCTGATATGAAGAAGCTACCGAATCTATCCTTATTTTAAGTTCTAAGATGGTTCATTCCGATTTGGTTCAGCAGGTCCTATTGATGGCTTTAATGATTGCTGTTAAAAACCTCTTCAAACTGTCCAAGACAGATCTCAGCTCAGTTTGGCAGAAAGTCTTTGGTCTAAATGCAATAAAACAATTGGACAAGGCGTACCTAATAAAGTGGCCAATGATGGTAAACAATTCAACTGCTTAGAAGCAAGTAACTAATACAATTGAACCGTGATTTTTTTATTAATTAATATTACTTTAAAGTATTGCCGGTAAAAACAAATCTTTAGCCACTTTCCTGAATAAAAAGACAGAGAAACTATTCAAGTTTCACTAAATCAGTTTTCTTTTTTGTTCGTTGTTTTAATGTTACTCTAACTTACTGAGACTTTCATTACATGGAGGTCAAGGTAATATACAATAAAAGATAATTATGTAGCTGGAAGTGATATACTGTGTTTTTATCATGTATATATATATATATATATATATATATATATATATATATAGATATATATAAGTACAAATACTTTTACTGTACCTCATATAGATTTTTCTAATATTTTTACTATACTTTACTACTATATATTATATGGTGACTTTTTACTTCTACTATTCACATATTTTATACACAAATATCTGTACACTTTCTACTCCCTTACATTTTAAAAATTGGCTATATACACTTTAGTTTTGACATCATTTCAATGGAGTTACACAACATATATTATTTTTCACGCCATCAATACGCCATATATTCAATCTAATTGATGGGAATCTACGTTGGCATATTGACGACCGCTATACAAGATGAATGGTGGACAGATTCGGCGGTATTCATTGGCGCAAAATCATTGCAGCTTGGTATATATATACACATCTTATATATGCCGGATCTAATGGAGACGATCGCCAAAATGAACATCATACACAGATCTAGTCCTATTGGCACACATCCATTTAAACTATATAGGCACACGGCATGGTATACTGGCATTACTTTACACTTTTATACTTTATAAGTACCATACAAGCCTGTACTATGTTACTACTTCCGTACTTGATATATAGAAGTTTAATCATACATATATACCACATATTATATACACAAGTATCTGCATATATTACATCTGAAAAGTGAGTACTTTTACTATCTATATATATATAATATACACATATATATATATATATATATATATATATATATATATACTGTAAAATATTATATAGGAACATATATATATAGTATTATAATACATATATATACATATGTATACATATATACATATATATACATATATAGTTCCTATATAATAATATATATATACACACATATATATGTACATATATATATACATATATATATTATATATATGCTATATATATATATAGTATATATGTATACAATATAACCATATATACATATGCACATATATATATACATATAGCATATTATTGTTAGTTATAAACATATATATATATGTATGCATATATATAGTTATATATATACATATTATTGTTATTATATATATAAATATATACATATATATACATACATATATATATACATACATATATACACACATATATACATATATATACATATATATATATACATATATATACATACATATATACATATATATATATATACATATATACATATATACACATATATATACATATATACATATATACACATATATACATATATTATTACATACTATTATATATATATATACACACATATATATATATACATACACATATATATATATATATATATATATATATATATATATACATATATATATATATACATATATATATATATATATACATTATAATTCTCAAATTTGCAATGTAATACAATGACAGATCCCCTTTTATCAAGCATGTCTTTGTTCTACTATTCTAAAAAGACTTATAATTGTACAACTATGAGTTATGTTTTAACTGCTGCAGTTTAGACTGTGTTTTAGTCACACTATTTTCAATTATTTTGATGATGCATCACACATGTGGTTAAGGCTAAAAGTTTCTTAGTTATTTGCTTTTCTATTTGGGTAAGCAAAAAGGCGAGCATTACTTAAATTAGGAGGAGGTTTCATTTACAAGATGAAAAGAATATACATTTTTATGCAAATTCTGGTATTTCAATGAATATGATGAAAATAAGCATATAACATGCAGTAACTACACAAAATATTCGGTGTAGCGAAAACGCATCAATAGTTATAATATATAGGAATAGGTAAAGTACATTGAACTGTTTACTGTACTTTTAACTCCACCTCAGGACACAGCAGACTCAGCAGGTGAAAAATTGGGTAGGTGTCCCAAGACACCTTGATTCAGAAAGTCTAGTTGCTTTCCTATTAAAGTCCACGGTTGCCATGATCAGATGGCTGAATTTAGATATAAACAAATAAACCTTCAGTGCAAGAAGAAAAACGTGTCTCTCAATGTTGCATATTTGTTTGAAACAAGCTTGTTTTCATTAAGAGAAGTTACTGAAAATAGATGGAGCAGCCAGAAATTTTAACCAAGAAAGAAAATTTGATCATATTTTTACTCAGGTAAAAGTTACAAGTGCAATGCTGTAAAACTACTTCTTAAATTACCATTTTTTCCCCCAAAGTCATTCACTTAAATGTAACTGAGTAAAAGTAACTAGTTACTATCCTCCTCTGCTTATTTGTATTTATCATTTTCTTTTAGTCTTAAAAAAAAGTAACTTTCTCACAAGGTACATGAGCAAGTTACTTTTCTTATAAGCTATAATTTGATTAAATTCAGGTCACCAGATTATCCAGTCAAATTGATTAAAAGTTTTCTATCTAAGGAAAACCAGTTGATTGCATCTGCTAATTGACCTTAAAGGCAATCCCTCACACTAAGCATGTTTGTAGCGACAGTGGAGAGAAAAAACTCCCGTTTAACAGGAAGAATCCTCCAGAAGAACCAGGCTCAGTGTGAGTGGCCATCTGTTGAGGACGACTGGGGTTCAAGGAGACAGAAGCAGTACAAAAGGTAACTGTAAAAGGCAGGTAAACACACAGCCAGGCAGACGAGCCTGATTATACGTATAATCAGATAAACTATAACTTTAGGTTACGGTTTATCTAATTATATAATTCAAATACTTAGTTACTCAGTAATCGAGTTATGCTACTTTTACTTGAGTTGAAGTTTTTGGTACTCTCCCCACTTCGGCTCTAAAGCATCCTCCAGCCAGTTAGACCAGTAAATGGAATTCTTTGGACAAAGAGGAGGCCCCATAAACCCATTAGACCTGCGACCCCCAGCCCAGGTCCTCGGGGCCCGGTTCCCTGCAGGTTTTCTACGTTTCCCTGATGACACACAGCTAAATTAGTTGAACGGTGACATACCAGGAGGTGATGCAACCATTCTAATCAGAGGAGCAGCAGCACTGCATTAGCCAGCACCTGATTGGCGTTGCATATTTTGGTTTTGCATAACAGAAAACGGCTCTGAAGGATGACCCTTACTGTCCCCTGGGGCTTTGTTCCAGACATACCTTACTTCCTGAGTGATTCTCCTCCCCGTGCAAACCAAATTACATCGGCATTACACCACACCTGTTTGCCTTTAATAGGAGGGAAACATTCAGGATATATTTTGCAGAAGCAACTCTTTATCATAGCCATACCAAAAACGCTTATCTAATGCTAATTCCAGTAGCAGGAAAAATTGCACATATAAGTGCTGCGTAGAGCAGATGTTTAGACACAGGACCACTACAATAGAAAAATAAAATCAATTAAATAAGGTGTAGGAAGATGTATTGGGGATGAGGATAGATATAGACAAATAAATACAGAGGGCTTAGCAAAAACAATGACTTAAATTATCATGTATGTAGCATTGCACTTGAATGGTTGAGAAAAAAAAGAGTGTCCAGATTATAAAAACCAAAGCGTAGTATCTACAACACCTTCAGCTTCTGTTCTCTTAACCCTATTTCCTACTCCCCCCCAGAGAGGAGTTATAGAGCCTGATGGCATGAGGGACAAAGGAGTTCCTGAGTCTGTTGGTCAAGAAGGAACTCTTTATCATAGCCATACCAAAAACGCTTATCTAATGCTAATTCCATATTGTGAACAGGTGTAAAGTGCTGCGTAGAGCAGAGTTGAGCAACAGGACCACTCCCTGGACTGTGACTCATCACCACACCTGTGACTGCGGATCCGTGGATTAGCACCATGACCTGCAAACATTTTCTGTTTCACTGAATGAAGCTCCTCAAATCAAACCTGCAAGCTCTGACATTTTCTGACACACACAAAAAAAAAACAGAACTAGAATATCAGTGTTAAAAAATCTTTATTAATGTATGCAATACTAAAGTTTGCTAAGAAGCGGCATATTTACAGGAAGGTTCACTGGAGTGGCAGAGAGGCTTCTGTGACCAAAATGTTCTTTGGTTTAAGTGGCTAACAGATAAACAAGCATCCTGATGTAACCTGCAGTAATACCCTCTAACAGACCTGATTTCACTTTCAGGAGAAAAAAAAAAATGCTCACATGATTAAGACAGAAAATATTATTTCAAAACATATAAAAGCAAAACTTTAAGTCCTATCAGCAAATATAGAAACAGGATTTTAAAGCAGGAGCAAAAACATGTTTCTGGAAGAAAACTGAAGAAAGTTGCACAGCAGGTTTAATAAACAAGTGAATTGTTTAAAAGAATAAACATAATTATTCAGAGTTTTGTCCTATTAGAGCTCCCATAGGAAAAAAGCGCACAAAGTGATGATAAAATGGTGACTAGATGCTGTTTCCCAACTTCTTTTATTAGTCGTTATATTTATTTTAATGAATATAAGAGTAGAAACTTTTCATCATCATCATCATCATAAAGAATAAAAATCCAATAAGTCTTGGGTGACTTGAAAGTTTCACCAAATGCAGCTTTGAAAAAAAAAAAACCTACCCCTAAAAAAATTATAAAACAACTGGGCAGAATATACAAGAGATGAAAAAAAAGTTAGTATATATTAAAATATGTAATATGAAAGTTTTCAATTGTGTCATTTTCAATAACCTTTAATGCATTCTGGTGTAAACAACCATGAATATCTCTGCATTTCACTAGATCTATATATTTTCTTCTCAAATATATGGAAATAAATCTAAAGACTTTAGGTAAACTAGAAAATCTCATCATTTAAAACCCTCCCAATAATTTTATACAAATAAAAATGCTCACATCTTATTTATGTTTATATTAATTAAATTTTTTGGTAACAAACTCTAAAATGGACATTAATGTTATATAAAGATCTGTGGGATCAATGCTGATTTAATGCGATTGGTAAATGTGAGTTTTTACTCACATGTGAGTCTTGGGGTTAAAAACTGCAGGACGAAATGAGGACAGAAGATAAATTTAAGTGTTCCGACTTAGAAATGCCCCCAAATATTCTACACCGGTGCCTTCTTGGGATATATTTCATTCTGAATCAGCAGTTGATGTGTTCTTGAGTCATGTAAGAATTGTTTTGTTTGCGTCGAGTCCCACAGACTGTCATAGTTTCAGTGCCTCTCTGCAAAAAATGCAGCATGAAATCACAGAGAGCAATCTGTCCATCCCCCCACAGCGTCCGACCCACTTGCTCTCCATCTCCAACATGCTTGTGTGTCTCGAAGCTCCTCCAGGAGCAGAACACCTGTGGCTCACCAAGAACCTCCACCGCTTTCAACCAGGAGGCCAGGAGGATGAAAAATGGGCCGAGCTGGAGTCATCCGTCAAAGCCTGTGTTTTTATCTGCTCCTGTATAACCCATCTACAGTCCAGATCCAAAGGCAGCTGGTATGACTCCATAAATTACCTTTAGGAAAGCTATGGTATTTTCCCCATTTAGATTAGTCTAACATATTTTACTTCTGGAAACTTAACTGATTGGAGAGAAAAATCTTTGTAAAACTTATCAGCATAAACCAAAAGGTGATGAAGGCAATAAGTTAAATTAAACACAAGTTATTTCCAGAATGTTTAACTATTAATCTTACTGACAAACCCCCTGGAATCCATCCCTACAGGAATGCAGTTGCCTGGACCAGCTTGTGCAAGTGAGAGGCAGCATAGCAGGATGCCTGAGCATGCTTTAGGTCTAGTGCTACCAAATTCGGGCATACACTATATGATTTTTTCAAATGTTGCACCCAGCTACATTCATACTGCAAGATAAAAACGCAGGGTTTAAAAGTTCACCGCTCACAATGTATGTTCTCACACTGTGCGACCCGACGCTGTGATGTGATCTACCTGCTCACACTGTATGTCTAAAAAACCATGTCTACCTCAGCTCCGCAGTGAGATGGCAGCTACTCGGACTCGTCTATCCAGAAGCCAAATGAGTAGAAGATGAAAAAGACGGAAGTGCTGATGCCTCCTGTTAAACGATAAGCTCATTAGAGTGAAACACGCTGCCTTATAAATTTTTTCGCAATTTTGTGAAAATTGAAAGCCCTAAAAAGAAAAGGCGACGACGTATTTGGACAAAGACATGGCTGAGCAAACATGGCTACTAAGGTCTGTCAATTTTACAGAAAGAACGCCATTTCAATCGGACCCCCGCCATGCTTCTGTGTTTTCGGTCCGAGAGGAAGAAGAAGAAGAGTCCTTGTTTGCCCACTGAGCTATTTGCCCATGACCACCTTACGACGGCCGACTGAATATCAAACACGTTTGATTTTCTCTTGACCAAACGATTCCTGATCGGGAGGCAATCTAGTCGCGAAGGCTAATGGCCCTAAGTAACCCCCTTTATACTACAGGGACTACGATCAGGCTGAAAAGTCGGCCCAATTGAAAAATTCCGCCTACGACTGGAGAATTGTAGCCTGGTTGCCATTCCGAACTTAGTCCCGCCCACAAGGTTTGAGGTCGGGGTAGTTAGGTCTGGCTCTGCTCCATAGTAGCGCTGAAGTATGATCGCCCGCCCACCCTCTGGCGATCCAATCAAATTGTCAGGGCGGGCTTTATAAGATGATGGACAGATGATCAACAGTAGCGTAATCAACCACGTGACCAATGGGCGCTTGGGTGACAACAACAATGGCTGCGCCCGGAGGGTTGAGGTGTGTAGATTCTGCTATTAGGTCTGTTCTAGAAGATATCGACAGCGCAAATTAATTTTAAAAGAGGAACAGAGAAACGCGATCAAGGCTCATCTTCTTATTCTAGGCGTGCAACTGCGGCTTTTGATTTTTGTTGACAACAACCATGCGTCGCTTAACATACATCCCCGCCTCGTTGCTCTTATTGGTTGTAGGTCTATCCAATTGAGTGCAGAGGCATTTTTTTCCTGGTTCGTTCAAAACACGCCCCATAATCACAGCTCTATGGAGCAGTATCAGACTCATATTCTGACTAGAATTGAGTAGGACTTCGATCAGGCTAGGAGAATTGGCCGAAAAAGGGCAAAAAAATAAATAAATCATGCAGCGTATGCCCGGCTTAACATTATCAGTTTAAATAAAAATAAAAAAAAACATGCTTGGGGCTTTTAACCAATCTATAAACATTTGTTCCAGGTATAAATGTATATTTTAACTAATCTAGTCCTGTCATAAAACAAATAGGGATTTGGAGCGTCGCACACGAAAGGCCTCATCTCCCAGGTGATCTACGTTAGCAGTGGAGAGAAAGTGATGATGATATGGAGAGATAAAGAGTCAAATAATATTAAAAAACATGATTTAGGATTACTTTGAAACTAGTATTTCATTCTCTCTATCCTTTTTATTTGAATTAGTTTAAGGATGAAGATTTTATACATTCCATGTATGAGGAAAGTTTCAAACCCCATAATGTTTTTGAGAAACAGGGAACTTTTAGGTCCAAACTAACTGAAGGTTGTGTTTGAATGATTATGATACTTTTATCTATTGTGAGAGTCATTTTCTGTTTAAAAGAGTAAAGCAATACTTTAGTGTGTTGTTATATCCCAGAGTAACACCAAACTGTAGAGGTTACCCCCCTAAGAAATCTATATTTTTAGTAGTTTTTCAGTTAAATGATTTCCCATGATATAAGAATACTTTAATAGCAATATTATGCTGTTACTACAACATACAGCTTTTATGATCTGCTAAAGATTTTAACAAAAAATAAAATTCTAAGGATTGCTTGGTTGTAACAAAAGACAGTGTAAAAGCACCTGGACAACCAAATTCTCCTGTTAGGTAGGATCTAATATTCCTTGGTTCAGGTTTAAAAAAAAATAATCCAGTAAACAACCTTAACTCTACAAATAAATCTGTCCTCAAAAAGAAAAACAACCCAAAAGCTGTCTGGCTGAAAATGCAAGAACTCCCCATACCAGCTCCAGCAACCTGGCAACACAACCACAACCTGCCAAGGCCACGTGAGGTTTAGCTCAGTTGATTTTTTTTGTTTTCCCACTTGAAAAAAGGAACAAAATGGGCTGTTTTTCAACAGTAACGGAGAAAAAGAGGCAGACAAACACAGTGGGAGGAGATTTCCTCCCCAGCGCCGTGGTGATGTGCGCCCATGTTGGTCATGTGCATCAGTTAAACAGTGAGTTATGGTGGATCACTGCTGCTTTGCTACCTGACAACAAGAAAGAGCTGCAGTGGAACATTTTGAGCTGTCAGGAGTCAACGTGTGAAGATATTTACACTTCGCTGGGGACCATCCGGGAGAAGAAAAGGTTTTAGCACTCAGTAAAAGCAAACTTGTTTATAATGGAAGGATAATCTGTGTCTGTTGGGGTTTCTGTAATTTTACGAACTTAAAGATGAAAAGAAAGAGTGTAGCTGATGTTTTAAGACACTTGCTCCACAGCAGTTGTTTCTGCAGTGATCTGGACTTCAGCTGCTACCTCCTTGGGGCTTTTCTGCTTCTCTTCATCCTCTTCTTCCTCATCGTCTTCCGCGCCAACGTCTTCATCGTGCTCTGGGACCGCCAGGCCAGCCAAACCCTCCCCATTGACTTCAGGCTCGACATTTGCTGACTCTCCATTGACTGACACTTCTGCCTTGATGGTCTCCACTGTAGGAGGACTTAGGTTCTCCCGAACCTCTTCCACAACCACCTCCTTGGTGCGCACCTCCCCTGAAGGCATCTTACTATCTAGACCTGCCAAAACCGGAATCTCCACGTGAGCCCCTTCTTCAGGTGATCGCATTTCTTGAGCAGGCCCGTCTCCATCTCTGACCTTCTTCACATTGAAGGTCATTGGGGAAATCTTGAAAGAGGAGGCCCTGGCAGTTGGAGACTTGGGGTGACTAGGGGTGAAGCTCTTCTTGATTTTCTCACGCTTCTCTGGAGGCACAATCTTGGAGGTAATCTGGGTTACCTTTTCTCCAATCTTCTCGCGTGTGAAGGCCTTCTTTATGGTATCAACCTTCTTCAGACTGGTGCGTTTGAACTTGTCAGACCTTCTTTCAAATCTGACAGGAGTAAACTCGTACTCCAGCGTCTCGTCATCATCTTTGTGGGACGCAGCACATGCGAGGTCAGCATCCTCATCTGAAGACAGGCTGACTTTCTGGAGCACGTCGTCTTGGGTACGACTGCCTTCCACTGAATCGCAGATGGACGGGGGTGGCTGGATGGTGGATTCAGCATCATACTGGCTTGGTACAGGAGTCTTCGGGGAGTGACCGCCACCTTTGACCGCCACACTGGTGGGGATCTCATTGTCTTCCTATTGGGATAGAAAAAAAGAAGAAAAATGGAAAAACGTTACATATATATATATATTTTTTTGTTCATTTATAAAGTCAATGTATAATATAGATGAATAAAGACCTGCATTTTATTTCAGTGTTAAATGCTGTTTAAAGTAACAGTTTATAATTAAAAAATGTCTCCGGACCTTTACTGGTTGTTAATTTTTCTTGATTCAGACCCTGCTGATTTTTAGTTAGAGATCCCTGCTCTAAAGTCTTAAGAGCTGGTTATCCTCACGCAGCAAGTGTGTCGCAGATGAGCTTATGCGCAGATATATTTGATTTATGCCCAATATTGAAGCGTGGTCTGCGCTGTATGTTATTCCACAACACAAGAGGGACAATCACCAACTAGCTGTGGGTCTAGATACGGCTGAGGCGGTGAAGAAGTGAAACAAACATAAAAGGGGCAAGTTTTTGCGACAACAGAGGGACATGAGGCGCGAAGCGAGGTGGATCCAGGTGGAAAAAAAGGTCCCAAGGTTCTCGCTCACCTCGCTCTTTTAGCGGGTCCATCTTCACGAGTCGTTTTCCACAATGGCGGTCATACAAACAAAACAAGCCGGTACGGTACCAAACAGGAAAATATGCATAATGTTGAGCTGGACGTACATTTGACCAATCAGAGGCCTCCTGTCTGCGGCACAGTCTATAGACGTCCTGGTTTCTGAGTATAAATCAGCCTTTACTCTAAACATTGATCACTGAGTGAATTGGTTTGAGCTGGTGTGAAGGATTCCTCGAGCTTAGTGGTTTTTACACTCGATTCCTTGAGAATTCTACATCTATGTCACTAGCATCAGTCAAGTTCTGCAGAGTTCTGCTAATGAGCTCATGCTGGAGTCAGGTGTGTGAAAGCAGAGATGTATCTAAGCTGCAGGACACCCGCCGTCGAAGATTTGATTAGAAGAACACTGCAACTACCTACGCCCCCATATCTGTCTGTGTTTCAGTGCAGTTAGTCAGGCAACTACAACCAACTAGATTCTACAGACCGCACCCATCTAGGGCAGCTCCTAAGCAAATTTACATTTTTCAAACTGAATTGAAAGTAGTGTTAATTTGTCTTTTTTTTTTCAGGAATTGTAGCAGTGTGAATTTTGACCTTTTTTAACCTTTGCAGTTACATCAAGAAGCAAATGCCCTGCTCTCTATTTACTAAGCCACATCCTATAGTAGCACATGGTTTATATTTAAACATATTTAGACATAAATCATTGTTTTGGCTTTAATGTTATTTTACAGAAACCATAATGTTATCTCATTTGGCCTCATCTTTCTGAAAAAGTTTTTTATTGATTGGAGCTAACTCTAAAAGTTGGTTTTCCCATAGTTCATAACAAAAGCACTATGTTTAGCAAAACCTCCACCCTTTGATATAACCTACAACTTAAAAGGTACCAGTACTAACAACTTATTAATGTTGTGAAGTTACAACTAACTTGTTCTTCTGAATAGACTTAAAGTCCTTATATTTCAAACCTAAAAATATTTTTTTTCTCCCAAAAAATTTTTTTATTTTTTTACAGTAAAGTTCGCAGCTGTGTTTGGAATCATTGTCTGGTTGATGACCCATATTGGACGAAACTTAGTGACTTAAACTCGCAAGAATCAAGGATTGCAAGGTTCTCCGGTTCAGGGGCTGCAAGACCAGTCTGGTTAATCAGCTGTTCCATTTACAACTGTCAAGATCTTAGCAATGATGACTGGCTTAATTACACATTTCATTCACCTGTCCAATTCTGCCCAGTTTTCATTACATTTAATCTGATTCCACTTGCTTCTGCCTCTATTTAAACTGCTTGCATCCAGTCATTAGTGGCAGATTATTCTTGAGTTCTCTCATGCCAGTAGTGAGTGTTTACCTTAGTGTTCTTGATTACCTGATCCTGACCAGTTCTGCCTCTCAACCACTGAGCCTGCCTCCTCCGTCCGGACGGTTTGCTGAACTGTCTTTGGACTCCTGGACCTCTGAGTCTGCCTGTTCCCATCCTGATCTGTTTGCCTGACCTGCTTTAGACCTCTGGACCTCTGAGCCCTCAAGATGTTCACATTCTGATTCGTTTTACCTGAACTACCCTGAGCCTGCCTGTTCCATCCTGATCTGTCTGAGCCCAAGATGTTCACATTCCTGATCTGTTTGACCTGGCATTTGGACCTCTGAGCCTGCCTGTTCCCATCCTGATCTGTTTGCCTGACCTGGCTTTGGACTCATGGACCTCTGAGCCCAAGCATGTTCCCATCCTGATCTGTTTGCCTGACCTGGCTTTAGACTCATGGACCTCTGAGCCCGCATGTTCACATTCTGATCTGTTTGCCTGACCTGGCATTGGACTCCTGGACCTCTGAGCCTGCATGTTCACATTCTGATCTGTTTGCCTGACCTGGCTTTGGACTCATGGACCTCTGAGCCCGCATGTTCACATTCTGATCTGTTTGCCTGACCTGGCATTGGACTCCTGGACCTCTGAGCCTGCATGTTCACATTCTGATCTGTTTGCCTGACCTGGCTTTAGACTCATGGACCTGGAGCCTGCATGTTCACATTCTGATCTGTTTGCCTGACCTGGCATTGGACTCCTGGACCTCTGAGCCTGCATGTTCACATTCTGATCCGTTTGCCTGACCTGGCTTCAGACTTCTGCTGCAGTATCTGGGACACTCTGGGAAGCCCACTGGCTGGATCCTACCTTGTTTTCTGGGCACGGGCTGTACTCTAAACTAGAGTTTCCTGCCTCACATGCCCTAGCCGCTGTTACTGCAGATCCATAGCCCATTATTGTAATACACGCCTTTTAAATAATCCCACTGTCTGCCTTTCCTGAATAATGAGTCCCCTGCTCTGAATCATGATAAAAGCTACTGGGCCTTATTCAGATTCGGTTTTGCAAACCTTAATCATACCGGCATATAATTTCTAAAGAAATTTTGACATGAAACAATTTTTGAACTGCCAAGCTTTTTTAAAATACAGATTTTGTGTTTGTTTGGACATTTCTCTGAGTATATCACACTCTCACCCTGAGAACAGATCTTTTTATAGTTACCTTAAATCAGTGGGCAGTTGCAACTCTAAGGTTCGTTGTTAGAGTTTTTCTGCTTTGGCATTGTAATAACAGACACCTGAATGCACAAGAGCAGGACACTGACAGGGCATTTACTTTTATAGAGGATATCAGGTAAAACAAACTGGGAATTCCCTTTTCTTTTAAAGCCTGTGGAAGCAGAAAAAGGTATATCCTGATTAAATAGATGATGACAGTGTAGAATGGGATTTGTGTTTTAGTAAATTCGAGATAATATTTAAACAATATGCCCAGAATGTCACACAATTTATCTTGCGTGTAAATACAAATAGCTAGATATTTAAAAACAGGTAATATTTCTTTGACGTTGTGGAAAAACCTTTAGGATGAGTACAGGGTTTAATATATTTTGGCGTGAAGCCTGGATTGGTCTGAACAAACCAGTCTCTGCATGCCTTTCACATTTTCTTCCCATGAATTCTGAGGTATTTTTCTGGTTTCTTTTAAAGGATTCCAACACGTCTCTATATCACTCCCCGCTTCCACAAACACACCGATAGCCATAAAGAGAGTGGAACGGAGGGGAATGAGTTTCATATCCAGAGCTTCAATGTGTTTTCACATTTTAGTATCCCTTTTCTACTCACGCTTTGACTTATTGCCCGCTCATCTGTGCACAATCAAGCAATCTAGTCAAGCAAGCAGACACAGTACAATGTTCTTCTCCACTAGGGATTTATGAGCTCGCACTCCTCCGTCTGCCTCCTTTTCCGCTCATCCCGAAGAGTGGAGGTGCAGCTCCAGTGGCTGATATACTCCACCGAACACGTGAAATGCTCATAAACAAACCCTCCATGCTGGCAGCTTACAGAATCACCTGAGTTTTTAGCTGAGTTAATGTGGCCCTTTGTATTGTAAATTCCACTTTTTTACGATCCACATCACATGTTTCTTTACAGTTTAGTTATCTTGTATTGAGCCATCTTACTTAGACACTTGTTTACTTTTCCTCCTGATTTTCCATTTAAAAATTAACCAAAGTCCAAATACAAACTTTAAAAGTGTTTTTTTTTTTAAAGTTAGATGAAAAAATGAGGAAGAACTCAGGATTTTTCTACAGTCCTGCTCGCCTCTCTACCAGAGACCATTGTGAGCCCAGATCACCTGTGTTCAGTGAAGTGATGCAACTTGCATGGATGAATAAAAGTGCAGCAAAGTATGACTGAATTTCAAAGAATGCCTGGAAGCTCCTGAGCCAATATAGGTGCGCTTCTAGCAACATCATGCCAGGCGTAACAGAAGGTCTCAGCATTCCACGAGTTCTGAGGTACTGGCAGCATACTAACAGACCCGAGTGACTAGATGCTCAAGGATCTCTTTTCTACAGCTTTCCGTTTTCTGTTTTAGAAGAGTAAAACTGAAAGAAGTTAACAGTTTTTAATTGCTGTTTTGTCCTAATCTGTCATGCGATGTCTGAAGAAATGTGTTGCTGCTGTACAAAACGCCCCGCATTCAAAGAATCTTGCAGACAACTCGTACCTCCTACCTTGATCTAAAAAAACCGCAGCTATAAATCATGGCCTCAGGTGTAGGCCGAATATGGGAAATATCTCAAAGTAAGGAAAATAAATCTGTCAGTGTGTTCTCGAAGAAGACCAACCCTAGCCTCGAGAACAGGGATGTATTTTTAAAGGGAGAAAGAAAAACTTTACAATATACAACACGGATGCCAGACCCAATAAAGGAAGAGAACGCCTGAAAAATAAAGAATATGTGCTGCAGTTGAGTCTAATTTAGCCTTTTTGATTACAAATCAAGTGAGTTAAAGGGATCATTGTCATGGAGGAAAAAAGCAACATGTTTTAGTCTCTGCATTCAATTATTTTGAACATAAATAGGTCTTTGAAATATGTGGCGGTAAACAGAGAGCTCAGCTAAATAATGGAGGAAGCTGCTGTTAGACTGTTTTCTGTGTAGTTAAGTTGAAAAACCTGCAAAGATGAAGCGGAAAAAAATGAGTACCATCAAGTTTAATCACATCTTTAAAAAAGTTATGTATTTTATGACGCTCTTAAATTGAAATAGAGGATCTATATTGAAACCAAGAGTCTGGATTTTACAGTCCTTAGTCAGGATGTTACTTCTGATATGATTTCTTAGTTTTATTTTTAAAAATATCCATTTGGCTTTAGATTTCAGCTTCAAGTATCATTCATACATGAAGGGCAAATCTTTATCAATACAAAAAGGCTGCCTGTTAAAGCATAGATTGGGAATTATTGTCATTTAATCTTTTCCAGCCTTAGATACAGGTTTAATTCTCCTTAGCTGTTTGTTAAATTCAGTGATTTCATTATATTTGCAGATTTGTGTTTTTATTATACATACATTTTTGAAAATCAAAATTTAATTCCTAGATTTTTCAAAGAAATAGGCCATATTATTTATATTGGATTTTATTTAAAGTTAAATTTAGCCTGTAAGTCGTAATTTTCTATCTTTCCAGTGACCGAGAGAACTCTGTAATCGAGAGCTAATTTGAGAGAATGCGATTTTTTAAATCTTTTAAGTCAGAATATGAAAAAAACTTGAAACCCTAATCTGAATCTTATAAGTTTTAATTTGTCTTTCTGCTTTCTGCAGTCCGACACATGTGAAGCTCCGGACGAATTGTGAGATAACCATCAAAACAAACAATCACATAATTAAGTCTGAATATTTTTAGGTTGTAAACAGAAAGCAGGAAACTTGCCTGTAGTATTTGTTTATCCTTTCTGAACTTTTCTCCTTTAAACAGTGACTACGATTAGAAATAAACGGATCAGCATTTCCTCTACAAATAGGTTTTTAAATGTTTTTACCGTGATAAAATCCCAACCCCAAAGTAACCCATAGATATATATATAAAAAAAAAAAAAAAAAATTCCAAAATAAGACACGTAATGATGTGAAAATATCCAAGCAGGAGGTATCCAACAAATAAAAAAAATAATAATAATTTTATGATTGGCTACCTTCACCAGGTCATGATCAGACAAATGAGCTTGTTTTAGTTTCTTATACATAAAGACAACAAATAATACGCTTCCTGGGTAATTTAGTGATACCAAGGTGCCTGAAGATGGCTAGGAGGAAAATACTCAGGTTGCGACACGTCAGACTCTGATTTGGCTCAGGCATGTTTCTGTAAAACCAGAGCAGGAAAGAAGGTCTGTATGCAGCAGAAACTGAAACTTGGAGTAACTAAAAAGATCCAAACTATGTCCACTTAAAAGCTGACTCACTGCAGCATTATCGTTTTCGGTTGTGGTTAATTTAACATCTTTATTTTTGTTTGTTTGTCTGCCTAAACATTAAAACGGTATAAAAATGAACCTGACTCCAGTCTAACCAGTCTTGGAAAGCACACACTACGCCACAAACAACCATTTTTCTCAGAACCGTTTGCCCCAGGACTGTCCTGTACGACTGCACGCACCTCACTTCCTAGCATGTTCTCTTGGGAACCTCATTAATTAACATCCCCTCAGAGGACAGACTCATTAGTGAGGAGGATGCGATGCAGTTTGTGTGTTTTTCCAACGCGTGTGTGCCAGAATGCATTCTTCAGCAGCCAAGTCGGACAAAAACCTTTCAAAAGAGCAAAAAAACAAAGATAATTCAGCCTGACAGCAAAGAGCAGTGCACGTTAAAGGGCACATACTTCGAAGATACTGGTGTATAGTTATGTCACCCCATTGAACATTGTATTTATCAGTTGCATGCTAGAATAAGCATCTAATTGTAAGCTCTGAAGCAAAGCTTGTGCGATGACACTCATTGTGCTGCTCAAACAGGGATTAGGGTGTGGCTCGGTGAGCTGAAACTGTGTCTAGGAGCAGAGGTGGCTTCACCTTACAAACCAATGACTACTCATGAAACTGTATCCCTTTTGTTTAGCTTTATTTAGCTCATCTTTGTACACAGCCAGTACATCCATTTTAAATGAGCAGATGAGTCTGACCTTTTCTTTGGGGTTTAGTTTTCTCCCTTTAAATGATCTTTTTTTATTCACGCATCCGTCATAGCGTCGCCTAGACGCATTTCGACAGAAAGGTGTAAATTATTAGGTCATTTGAATATCTCCAGGAAGAACAGAGCAATATCGACCACATAACAAACGGCTTAACCGCGAAAACCCGCAGAACAACCATGACTCGCATGCCAGATGGATTTGCTGGATTTGCATTTTGCAGCGTTTTCATATCCATCCGTCTGGAAACGTTTTGGAAAATATTAGCGTTTAGTGTTGTTTTGACTTCGTGTGGACGGGGCCTTAGTCTCCTCAATTTTCGACGAAAAGGGAAGGTCATTTGAAAGGGCTATGAAAATGTAACCTGACTCTGCCAGATGGATTTTCTCCGGATTTGCTCCGCGCATATCCATCTGGAAACCTTCCGTTGAAGTAATTTTGGGATTGGCTAGCTGATTGGCCTATGTTGGTGATAGGCGGGGCCAAATAAACCAAACAGATCAACGAAGCATACTGTATGACATATTATAGCTGAAGTCTGTAAGTTTTTAAAAATCACTTTTTGTCATATTGGCTAAAACTGTCCCTATGCCCAGACAGCAGTACATGTGATATGTAACCTGTGAAAAAAACTGCTTCAATTGGTCCCGCCTACTGCCTGTATTTCAATCTGGAAAGAATATTTCGGGCCGAGACAAAACAACCAATCACAGCCAGAGGAGCGTCTGATGGAGTGTCAAATCACAGCTCACACTGCGCTGAATCCCGCCCCCTCCCTCTCTCACGCTGAACCGGCTGCGCTGCAGTCAGGAGGGGCGGCGTGGGGGATCGCATGGCGGGCGACGAGCAGCCACCAGCGAAAAGAAGAAACTGCCCTTACTGCCCCTGCCGACAACTGCTTACCACGGCAAAGACTTCAAAAAGAAGATGTCAATGGAAGAGCTGCCGCGTGCGCTGCTTGGGCGCTTCTGGTCGTATGCGGTAGCAGCGCAGATGCTGTGAGAGGGGTGGAGCTTGGAGGTGGGGCATGAGTGTGAAGCAGAGAGGGTGGGGGAGTGGCGTGAAACCTGTTTTCTTCAAATATTCAGTCGAAGTCTGCTCTCTTCTCAATGTTACAGACTGCAGCTTTAAAGGCCGGCGACTTAAAAACACAACCACAAAGCCAGGCACAAGCCAATTGATAGATCAAACTCCTGGCGAAACCAGTCGGAGAAGAGCAAAAGCATCTTTTCCTCTGAGAAAAGCCTCCAGAGCAGTGTTTTGCTCTTCTTTCAGTGAAGA
Organism: Cyprinodon brontotheroides; assembly: GCA_018398635.1. Lineage (NCBI taxonomy): Eukaryota > Metazoa > Chordata > Actinopteri > Cyprinodontiformes > Cyprinodontidae > Cyprinodon > Cyprinodon brontotheroides. The sequence continues at coordinate 30,414,307 of JAGKQL010000062.1, forward strand.
AATACTCTGTAATTCGATAAAACTTGCTTGATAGCCACGCTAGCGCTGGTTTCATCGGCTGAAACGCCATGTTCTTAAGACTGAACTTGTCGCGCTTCTCGTGTTGCGTCACACCTCAACCAGCCTCAAAGCCCAGCGCTGATTGGGCGTTAAGTTTGGTGAGCGGCTCCCAAATTTTCTTTAGCGAGGAAAGTAGCCAGACTGATCTGCGAGTGAAACCTTGAAAGCTTCAGCGAGATCAGGATGGTCTCCACGAGGCTAATGAAAATGACCTTCACTATGAAACAGCAGTGTTTATTCTGCTTCGGTTACAATTAACGGACAAATATAGAAATAAAAAAAGGTGTGACATCACAGAAATTTTGATTACATTATAAAAGAATGAAGATTATAAATGTATATAGCCGGACCGAGGAACTGGCCTAATTAGATAAACTACTGGGGAAAAACATCAGTTCTGACATGCAACAGGCAGCTAATATTAAGGTGTATTAACCCTTTAAAGCCCGATCCAAGAATAAAACAAAACAGAAAATTACTTTTTTTTTTTTGGTTACTAATTCCTTATTTGCACTTTTAACAAAATGTGTAAAAAGAAAAACAGAAATACATTTTTGACATTAATAATTTATTACTATGCGATAAGTCAAGATAATTTTTTTGTGTAGTCTTCTGCTGGCTGTTATCAGGTATATCTGATTGTGTACAATAGGTTTTTGAGCAAAGTTTTTACCATTAAATTATGCAAAAGGTGTCAGATGCAAAAACATTTCAGAAACCGTATGTATCAAATATGATACATTTGGCATTATAGGGTTTAAGTCCCACATCACAATGATAAGTATCCTAACTTTTTTTTTATGATTAAGGAATCAGAAATATGTAGTAGAACTTCTGCTAAAGTGGAAATACCAGTAAGGATGTCCTGATCTGATATTGATATCATATATTGGTCCAGTACCAACCAAACGGGCTAATGTTGGATTATAATTGCGTCTAAAATCACCAATACTGTAATGCTGGTAGAAACGCTCTACTCTTAAAGTCATGGAAATTATTATTATACCAGCTTTTCTTATTCTTTTTTTTTAGAAATAGAAGAAAACAGAGTTTTGACTGATAATTGTTTGAATAAACATTTGAGTTTCATCTTTTTTAGTTTCTGTCGTAAAATGAATGAACTTTGCATTGATATTCTAATGTACCGAGGTGCAGCTGTATATATTGTGATTAAAATGTTTCTTCTAGCTCTTTATTAAGAACCCGACTGACAGGAAGCCTTGAAATGAAATGATAATTAACAAAAAGAAAAACTGGGTGTTCATCTTTGCTTCCTTTCACCCCCGGCTGCTCTTTACATCCGCCCGTCTGTAACATGACCCGGTTTATTCAAAGCTTCAACCAAAACACTTTCTGTCTCGCTGCAGACCATCGCATATGCATTCAGGGAGTAATGCTGTGGCATCTCCACCTGAAAGCCGACTGATTGTGTAAATCTTTCCTCATCTGCATATATTTTGATCTGCACCCCCCACTGCAGAGCTGAGGATGTTTTACGACCCCACTGAAGTTTGATGAGCCCTCTCTGGACACAGGAAGGAAGGAGAGGAAATGGAACTCTGTGATTTCTCATCATACCATGAAGTCAAAACACGATAAGCTCTGTGCATGCTGAAATCCATGCAGCAAACAAAATGTTTAAACCCACCATTGTTTCCTTAACATATTACTTACAAGAGGCGTTCCAATTATCTGTTAACTTGGCTTTGATTCAACATCCCTCGTGATTTCAGAAGAGCTGGAATTAATCTATTAGACTGTAAAACAAAAACAAAACACTTTTGTTTTGAGAATTATTTATGGGATATTCTGTGTTAGGCTGGGCAATTCCAACCCCTTTAAAGGCTAAATTTACATGCCACACTTGATGTTTCTGGGGAAGATTCTCAGTCATTCCAAAAAAGTTTAAAAAAAAGCAACCAACTGGACTTTGTTTCCCAGTTTGAAGACGTTTCACTTCCCATCCCAATGTCCCTTTCAGAGACATAGACAGGTATAAGGTATTGCAGGGTAAAAAAAGAAGCCAAATGACCCCCATTCCAAAGGGGTGGACCTGTTCTTCCGTTTCAATTTTCTAAACCAAAACAAGGTTTCATTGGGCTACTGTATAAAGCCTAGAACTCAACACTATTTCTGACATTTTGAATTGAAAAAGCTTCCTGGATGGGAAGCAAAACGACTTCAAACTTGGAAACAAAGTCCAGTGGATTGATGATGTTGAGTTCAAGCATCACCTCAAGTAAAGATAATAGAAAAAGGAGGTAGATTTGGTCTCCTAGATCTGCTACTGGAGATGTCTGCAACCCTCCACATCCTGAGACTACTATTCAGAGTGATTTTAGGCATTGTTTACAGTAGAATAACTTGATTTAAATCTTATTATTAACCCAAAGGGTCTAAAATGATGTAGCCCAAGCTTTTCCAGCTTTCAGAGTTTTTATCAGGCAAACTTGCAGAAATGATGCCCAAAATATCAACACAAGTCAAGACTTACTTTCTACTTAAAATAAACAGTTTATTAAAGATTCTAAGTGATAGTTAAATAATCCTAAAATCATACTACCTTTAAGCAGATTAGATTTTCTGATTCTCTTTGAATATAAACATCTCCTTGGCCGCTCCATACCCATTCAGAGACATTCTTTTGACTTAAGAACCTCAAATCTTTGCCAAACCGGTTTCTTTCATATCCCCACCCCTCCCCTCGGTGTCAGAGTAGCAGAAAACCCGCCATGTTTACTCACCTCTGAGCTTGTGCAATCATCCAACACAATAACTTAGTGAGGCGCGGTGTCATGGTGACGTGATGGTAAGCCGAACGGACCTGCAATCTTAAGGCCAACCCATATTTTACAAACTTTATATTACGTTGTGTTTACCTATGTTCTATTGCACAGGCTTTCTAGTTTGCATGAGATAGTAGTCACCATCAGAACATCAGCCATGGCCGACTTTATTTCTCTTTCCTCTCATCAAGCAGATGGCATCAGTAAGCCCTCTCTGCTTCTCTTGATCAGTTCCCACCTAAGGAACGATGGAAATAACATTTTCCATGGTTCAGTCCTGCTATTCCTCCACATTTCCAGCTCTAGTTGGACCAGTTCTAGCTACTAATCCAACCCTCCAAAGAGCTGCAGTGCAGACCCATTCTTTTTCATATCTGAACCATTGTTTGATACGGGCAAAGCGGAGATAATGTTGGACAATGTTTACTCTGTACAGAGGTCAAAGGGCAAGTGGGTCTAAAGAGAAAAAAACAGGAATTCAGCATTGTCAGAATTAGATCGAATCAAAAAGAAAAACAGCAGAAGGAACAAAATGCTGATTGTTTTTCCTCTTCCTGACATGAATGTCAAGGCTTGCAAAGTAATCAGATGGTTGCAAAAAGACACACAACCTCTGAAGTCTTTTAAATGTTCCTCTATTTCCCATCATTAGAAAACGCTTGTAGAACCAGAATCAGAGGCAGCAATGGTTTTCTGTCGGACATTACCAGCCTCTACATCACCTAGCTGGATCTTTGGTTCCCATCTTTCCAACTTCGTAGGTATTTGTTTTACGTTGATCTCTGCAGGTCTGATCACAGTTTCTTTCAGTTGAAGGTTTAAACTTTTGCATGACCAAAATAAAAAAAATAAATAAATAAAAAATTGATTCTTTTGTTTGGCAGCCATTTTGTGTTAGCTTCCCAGCTGAGTTTGGAATCATTGTTCAGTTGATGACCAAGTTTGGGTGAGGCCTCAAATAATGTAAATGTAGCCTCATGAGACCATCCTGATCTCGCCCGAGCTTTCAAGGTTTCACTGCGCACAGATCAGTCTGGCTATTTCTCCGTTAAAGAAAATTTGGAGCAGTTCACCAAGCGAGCGTCCAATCAGCGTTAGCTTTGGAGGCGGGTTGAGGTGTGACGCTTAGCGCGAAGTCGCGACAGTTCAGTCTAAAGAACATGGCGGCTTCATCGGATGAAACTAAGCGTTAAGCGTGGCTATCGAAGCAAGTTTTGCTAGGAATTACTGAAAGAAGAGCAAAACACTGCTCTGGAGGCTTTTCTCAGAGGAAAGATGTTCTTCTCCCAACTGGTTTTAGGCAAAGAGTTTGATCTATCAATTGGCTTGTGCCTGGCTTGTGGTTGTGTTTTGCATTAAATCGCTGCGTTAGTAATAGTGCGTCATATGCTTCGTTGATCTGATTGGTTTTATTTGGCCCGTCTATCACCAACATAGGCCAATCAGCTAACCAGTGTTTTCGGCCCTTCCCAAAAATTGCTTCAACGGAAGGTTTTCAGATGGATATGCAGAGCAAATCCAGCAAATCCATCTGGCAGAGTCAGGTTACAAATGTCGGACAGTCGGCCTCACATTTGATTCTAAAAAACACACTAAAAACAAGCAGCCAGGGGGCATCATAACTGCAAAATGCTCAACCAAGCCTAAATCATCATCCTTCATTACAATGCTGGAAACTAATTAAGGCTAGACCTTAATTTGGTTTTCTCCAAACATTAAGCTGAGCTTTTGGACCAATCCAATCTAAATTAGTCCCTTCTGTCCAAGATATCATGGAAAATATTGCTCTCGATTCAGATCAGATAAGGTTGTTTTTAGAGGAGAGATTCTTGTTCAACTATTCCTTTCAACCATGTTTGTTTTTCCTGATTGTTCAGTTTTGAACTTTAATCTTTAACCCAACTGAAGCCTAATAGAGGCTGAGATGGAGCTTTTTGGTGCTTATTTGTCATTTGATTTCAGGCTCTGACTCAGGCTGAATCTGAGACGTCCACCCTCTGGGAAGATTAGCAGCTGTGTGAGACGTTTTTCACATGGGAATAAACCCTTTCTCTGTAGAAAGATGGATTTCAGATCATTTGTAAAATATCCGACAAACCGTTTCTTCTCTGAGGTTATTCCTGATGTTTCCATGTTGGCATTATCTTAACTCAAACTTGCCTTTTCCAATGCTGCAAACTGCCCAAACTGCTGCTTTGAAAAAGTCATCTACTCCACTTTTTTTATTTTTTCCTATACTGTCTTTATTTATCTTCAATAAACAAAAACAAGGTTAACTTTGTTTTGTGCTTGTTGGAATGAACTACATTTTTAGAACCTGGCAATGAACAGATCATGTTAATGTCCAAGAATATAAAAAGACTATATATGCTTACTACTTTACATGACTATATAATACAATGTTTTACTTGTTTTCCGTATGTGAAACAGCAGAAGTTAAATACAGCTGTTGGAAACAAATCAGCACTGGAAAAAATGGAGATGTTAGTAGAACGATCGTCGTTGACTCGTTTATACCAAAGCTAAAATGACAAACATGCAAACTATGACCTGCCTGCCTGAACAAAACAAAGCAGCTCTGTTAGGCATTAAAAAAGCTGGTTCACAGTTTTATTTTATATTTTTTTAGCTTTTATCAAAGTAAAAATAAAAGCTCCATTAAAGACATCTGGAGAGTTCCCTGTAAACCTAATACCATGAGCCTGCAGTAGCAGTCTTCTTGGGTTCTCGTACATTATCAGCTCTTCTCTGTGTAATTAAAGCAGAGCGGGTGTTTTACTTTAGGAATCTGCAGTTACAAACTTGCCATTTGCCTCCAAGACTGAAAGAGTTGAGCTAACTCGTCAAACCTGAAATCAGGTAGGTGAAGAGGCCTGCTCTACACGCAAATACTCTCCAAACCGTCGTCTAATTTCCCACCCAAACTTTTCTCTTATGCTCCTGTCATCAGATGAGAAATGCAGCTTATACAATCTTTTTTTTTGTTTTTTAACAATATGCATCATTTTTCTTCTCTATATTTATCTCTGGCTTTGTGTTTTGCCGTAAAGCCCAGAGGATTATCTGAGGAATGAACCCCAAAGGGAAAGTAAGAATGATAACAAAGCAGGAAAGCAGGCTGTAAACAAACGTCATTGTTCATTTAGAGCGCACGCCTTAACAGGCCTCAAACTCATAGTATTATCATGGAGAACAGGTTTATTTATTCTCCCTGCAATCAACCGTCTCTCGCTAAAAAAAATGCTGGTACATTTAAAAAGTTCATGCAAGTATCTTTTTGGGCTCTTCACACTTTTTCACTCCAATTCTGCAATTTTAAAATAATATAGAGCAAATCAAAATCAACAAACACACAAAAACTGACCTTTCCTAAACATCGCTCATCGCTTTATTGGCTCATAAGCCATGTGAACAACCTGAAACCCTCAACTTTACCGCAGGGTCATATATCACCATGAGGAACATTAGACAAAACTGCGGCTGCAGCCTACAGCCAGCAGCCTGCTGTAACCTGTGGAGGCGGGTCCAATTCCCAGTGAACATTCACAGCATGAGATCAGCACAGGTAACTGTTGCCAAATGACTTTGCACAAATATCATACATTATGCATGAATTACATACGAGGTAAAAATGCTATAAACGACTTCATAATTAAACTGGTTGCCAAAGAGTCATAGGCCCCATTTACAAGAGGTTTATTTGTGATTTATAACCAACTTAAAAGGCATATATCATGCAAAATCTTTTTCTTTTTTTGGGTGATTTTAACTGTTATAATGCTATTCCCTCATCAGAATAAAGCAGAAAGTAGCATTTTGCTGGATTATCTTTATTTAATCCTGTCCTGTGAAAATAAGCAGTTTGGATATGTTGAAATAAGAAGCCTAAGGAAGCGCCAAGCCTAACCATGCTGTGCCTGCACTGTCAATAAAGACCCACTTTCTTCAGCCAGGTAGGGGTGATATGAGGCAGAGCGCGATGATTCCAGAGGCTCTTTTAGCACCTAATCTGTACAGGGTAGCAGCATTTATTTTAAGACTTTGTTTAGCCTTTAAAATTAGTGACATGGCAACCTAATAAAATGAGTTCACCCGGAGGGAAAGGTGGTTTTGCATTAGTTTTTTTCTTTTGGCATTGGAAGAAAACATGTGACATTTCATAACAAAATATCCACGTTTTTATTTTATTTTATCATATTTGTTTGCCTAGAGACGACTTTGAAAGGTTTAAAAAAAAGGCATTATATAGGACCTTAAAGTTTTGTTCTTTGCTAAGAAAAATGGAAAAAGTTAAAAGCAAAAAAGTGCTGCACCAATCAACAGAACATTTTTAAACTAAGTCATCAGTAATTGCCAATGTGTAAGCCAAATAAAGAAAAATCTGACTGCTTTTTTTCCTCCAATCTTTAGATTCTTTGAATGCATCATCAAACACAGTAAAGACCAGGTGAATATTAGGGGCTGATGTTTTCATGCAGGAATAATGATATTTTAATCATTTCTCTTTTGCAATGGGTCTAAATGTGATAAATGAAGGAATATTCAGCATATTTTTGTTAATCTTAAGGTCAATGCTTGTTAAACGTATTCAAACATGTAGCAAAGGGTTGAATGCTCCGTGATTAAAACTCCAAAACACAAAGAAACCACAAAAAAAACAAGTAAACTACTGCAATAACCAAAAGCATCAGTGTTAAAATCATACAGCTGAAAACTCAATGAAAAGAAATTAAAAGAAACAATAAAACCTAAATGGTGTTTTAATGCTACAAAACATGCCAACATTAATGTGAGTTTACTTCAACAACATTCTAGTCATCAGCTATAACATAGATCCCATATTTCTAGATCCTCTCTAAGGATGATCATTGGAAAGGGACAAAGACTGAAACTGTTAACAGAATTATTTCTATCTCAGGAAAAGGTTTGGTTACTTTTTCAAAGAGAAAAACTCCAAGCAAACAATAAAGTTTTACTACTACAACGGCAAAAACTTGTGCAATGTATAATGTGCAATTACTATTCGATACCCTGTGCAATAACCCGCTTCTCTATATCTATATATACGTTTTAACTATATATGTATATAACTATATATATAAATATCCATATATAAAAACACTCATGTAAACACCTTGTGCAATAACCCTGTATAAGGATCCTAATATAAAAAATAAAAAAAAAGCTGTCACATTTGGACGCACTGTATAAAATGTATATATCCCATGCACCTTGTTCTTCCTTTGGCACATTCTTCTTCTTTGACTATTTGAGCTGATGTAGCGAGTACATTTCTTCAGTGTGAGATCAATAATTTCAATCAATGATTCACTGTTCAGTCCGTTCATTGGTTAGTGTCCTTTGACAGGAGAAACAGAGGTAAACAAAAGAGGTAGATGCTCTTTTTTTAGCTTACAAATTTGGACATTTTAATCAACAAAACTTGATTTTTGTTCCAACTTCATATAAAATGATCTGAGATATATACACATTGATTTTGAAAAGATGTATTAAAGGTCATATTGGGGCTTTACGATTTATTACAAAGATTTAGTTTACTTATGCAGCTAAATCTACGGTACAATGGAAACCTGGCTATGGGAAGATGTTTTGCTCAAGTTTGTAGCAAACAGCTGGCAGCACCGTTGGATGGAAGTCAGATCACATTCACACCATAGGAACTACTCTTTTGGACGAAGTATACTCGCTCTTCTGTGGGCTTGCGCCGTAGTCGCCATGTACCCTTTTATAGTTGATACAGATGTAGGTTCTGTTTTCGCAAAAACCACGCAGGGGCAGTGATCAACATAACAAGAGGAAACGTAGAAAAAAAAGAAAGATCATACCACTTTCAAAATGGCCGAACGCAGTATTGTATATTGAACTATTTATGATTATTGAACAACAGTAGGTGTGTTTTATGGCAGCTACACAGAAATATACAGTAGAATAAATGGTAGGTTTGCCTGCTTTTGTTTATAAAAGTAGGTTTGGTTTATAAAAGATATAAAAAACAGTATTCTTTTAAAAAATAAAAGCTGAATGCACTGTATAATATGGGTAGTTGTTTCAGACTTGATATATGCTGTATGTTATGGAAACAAAAACTAAAATCCTGGTTTGTACCACAGGCTTGGCCACTAAACTCCCTAAACTGAATAAACATCAACAACCCTGATTTTAACCACACTGTTCCACTGGAACATTCTGCACTGATTAATGTCAGTACAGGCAACTTTGATTGTAGAGAAAAACATCATATCCTCACATTTGGAACGAGGTTAGCGTGCGCCAAGTTACAAAAATTCGTAGGAACGCGACCATGTGCGCTGTGCAACACGGCGAGTATAAACCAAGCTTTTAGCAGCTTGGAGACCAACTCCTTCAACCACTTGTTTCCATCCACCTTATTCACATTTACATGACCTAACGCCGGGCAAACACTGTACGATTTTTTCAATTGTTGCACGCAGCTACAGCTAACGATGTATGCTCTCACAATGTGCGGCCCGACGCTCTGATGCGATCTATCTGCTCACATCCATACATCTGTACGTCGGACTCAGCTCTGCAGCGAGATGGCGCTACTCGGACTCGTCTATCCGGAAGCCAAACGAGTAGAAGAAGAATATGAAGCTCACTAGAGTGAAACCTTGCTAATTTGTGCAATTTTGTGCTGAAAGAAAGAAAAGGTCTAGGCAAACTTGGCTACTACAGTCTGTCAATTTTATGGAAAGAACTACATTTCACCCGCCATACTTCTCTTTTCGTCTTAGAGGAAGAAGAAGAAGAAAAATCCTTGTTTGCGCATGCCCACTGAGCTATTTGCCCACAACTGCCTTTACAAAGGCCAACTGAATTTTGAAATCTGTTTTATTTTCTCCCGACTTCAAGATTCCTGATTGGTAGGTGGTCGTAAGAGGCTGCCCCTCGTTTAACCCTGTAAACTACATGATCAGGTTGAAAGTCGACCCGATCAAAAAATTCTCGCACGACCAAAGAATCAGTCCGAAAATGGCAAAAAAATCTTACACTTTGACACAGAGGTTGTTTTAATCAGACTGAACACCTTAAGTGTGAAAACATGTAAATACCTGAATTCCAGGAAGTTGAGGTAAATGCTTAGAGGGAAATGGTGAATGGAATTTTCTGAGTTTCTTAAGCAGAGAGGAAAAATAAAACAGGCTTTTACTTCCTGCTGTTTGAAGCTGGATTAAGTCACAACCTTTGATAGTGTGTTGATAGACAAAGCTACATGACAGTTGGTAACAAAGGAAACAATGTAAGAGGGACGGGAGCTTTACTCATCGCTTCAAACCTCCAGAGACTTGTTCAAAACTTAGATCTGTGCAGCAATCCCTGATCCAACGCTTTCCATCCCATGAGGCTCCGTGCCTGTGCCGCACGTCCACAGAATGACTCTCATTATGCTTAAATTCATTTTGACGGCTGGTTCGCCGAAGCTGTTTTGAGAAATAAACAGCAATAGGAAACTTTTTGAACTGCTCAGAAATAGATGACTTCTGTCACTGGAAATTAAAGCTATGCAGAACAAGATAAGCTGCTAGGGAATCTTTGGGGCTGCTTAAAGTCTAAAACCAATCTGCAGGATGAAAGGATCAATTTTAGCTCTACAAACGAGTCTGAAAAGTCTGCATGCCTGATGTTTGGGGATTCTGCATGTTTGGTGAGACGGCAAAGATTTAAAAGAGGACAGGAGAAGCACTGATGCACAACAAAACAGTCCCAAGAATCAGTAATTAAGGCCTCATTAACCAGTTTGCAGAGCGGTGCAACAGAGCAGCAGAATTGCTGACTGACCGCGGCCAAAACATGGAGCAGTATGGACCCGTTCAAAAACGAGCAAAGGCTTTCCACCTCAGCTGTCATCCACAGAAACATAACTGTTATGGACCAATCATGGAGGGGCCCGCCTGGCCTTGGCAGCGGGTAAGTGTTATTGAACTTCTGAGGGAATTGGGACAGGTGGCTCAAACAAAGACGAGAGGAAGGGGGGCAGTTAAACGCAGGAGAAAGCTAAACTGCAGAAGCAAAACCAGATAGTTAGTGAAGCATAAAGTGATGGGTGCAGATAAGAGTCAAAAAATCAGCAGCGCTCAGTTAATTCAATCCTCCCTCCCCTCAGGCATGGCGAGGCTCTCATACACCCACAGTAACTGCATACACCTGAGCATTAAAAAAGGCAGAGCTGCATGCACACACATGCAGACGAAACAACCCGTCAGCTTCGTGGCTGGCCGCCCTGCACTCGCCTGCAGACACTGCATGCTCCGTTTCAGGAATGCACCTTTAAACCAGGTAGGTTTAAAATAATGTCTACATGATGATCACTTCGGGGGAGACAACACTTCCCAAGTGGGAGGAGGGGGGAAACAATTGATCAGCAGCTCCTCACCTGGATGCAGACCGAACCGGCTTAAACAGGTTGAGGTCTTGGCACCTGCTGCTTTTGAACAACAGAGCCTCAGTACCTGGGAAACCAGATAACGACGGCGGTAAAGAGCTCTCTGTGGCACTGCCTGAGTAAACAATGCATCCCCCCCCCCTCTTTTACAGGACACACACACCAGGAGAAAACCCCACACACACTCCTTCTAGTAAGCTGGGCCCTATCAGGTTTTATGGCTTTGAAAGCGACTACTGTACATGCAGATGAACTTCTGGGCAAGTTTTCCAGGTGAGACGAAAGAACCAAACTCAGCATCTGATGTAATAAACCAGTGAGTGTGTGTGAACTCCTCCTGCAGCCTGTAAACAGATCCAGTCCAGAATCAGCATCTAAAGCCCTCCTCTATTATCCCCTGCAGCTCAGAGTCTCAGACACACCCTTCTTTTCTGGAGCACAGAGGAAAAGCTGATCTCTGGATATTTTCCTGGGATCATTTTTCAGACCTCTGTAGCAGTTGTTCTCCACACAGAGCGGTTGGTCAGAGGTTCAGTCAGAGGCGTTTAAGGAGGTGTAAACGCGACGAAGCTTTCAGCCAGTCGGACATACACACACACCCTGAACACACCCACTACTGCAGGCAAACAGGGATGCAAATAGGACACAAATGTGGCAGAGTATGATCAGGTAGAGGAGTGGATCCCTCTAAAGCCGCGGTTCTCAAAGTGTGTGGCGCGACCCACTGGTGGGGAATCGAGACGTGACAGGTGGGGCGCGCCAAGTTCCGGTGTGTGTGTTGTGTGACTATAAATGTAGAACGTGGTGAGAGCAAACTGTCCTTATAGCTGTATGTTGCCGCTTTTAGACCAATCAAACCCACATAGTAATCATTACTAGCCTACATGCAGTCTAATTAAAAGAACATTAGATATGAGAAAAATTTCACCTGGAACTGAAGTGCCAAAATAATGATTGACGTGACGTCGGCATATTATTTGTAACGGAATAAACTTTCGCGCCCCAGTGTTGCCAACTCAGCGACTTTGTCGCTATATTTCAGACCCCTCCAGCGACTCTTTATCAAAAAAGCGACTAGCGACAAATTAGCGACTTTTGGAGACTCTTACGTGAAAGCACGTATCGTTCCTTTTCTTGTCCTCCAGCGGCAGGTGCTGCCGTGGGGCGCCGCCTCCCTCCTCATCCCAACCGCGTTTTCTCCCCGCTATCGCAGGAGTCCCTCTCAGCGCTGCAGTCAGAGACACAGCATGTTTACCCTCAGCGTCCAGACTGCAAATGAAAAGCGCTGCTCGCATGCGCGGGATTGACTGGCGCAGGTTGATCATAAATAACTGAATTTGAAATATTTTATCTGAAATAAATAACGGCGTTTGATTCACACAGCCACGTGTTCATGTTTTGCGTTTGAGTGGAGAGGAGTATCCACTCATCGGGCAGAGAGCTGTGTGCATTCTTCTTGCCGCATCATATCTCTGTGAGATGGAGGCACTTTCAGCTGTGCTTCACTGAAAACAAAAGCATGACTTGAGTGGCATTATCAAGCCTGCAACACCGTTTTGAGATGTGCAATACAAAACAGGCTCATTGCAGCCACTAATGCAGGGGATAAATAGACCTGTATTGCCAGATGGATTCACTTCTTTTTTCTTTTATTAACAGATTGCAGAGTGGCACTTTATTTTTTCTATCTTTGAGCTTGATACAAATTTTTGACACAGCTGCATTTTATTTTCTTTATTTTTTGAGCTTGCTGTTTATTTGATGTAGATAGTTTGTATTTGGAGATACTACTTGTTACTTCAATAAAATTGGAACATTTTAGATTGTTTCATATTTCATTAGCATTGTGTTGGAGCGTTATAGGGGACAGGTGGGGCTTGAAAATTCCCTCTTGTCCAAAGTGGGGAATGACAGAAAAAGTTTGAGAACCACTGCTCTAAAGTAACTTTCCTATTCATTCAATTCAATTCAGTTTATTCATATAGCACCAATTCACAACACATGTCATCTCAAGGCACTTTACAGTTCACCAGATCATACAGTCAAACTGATTCAACGTTTTCTATCTAAGGAAAACCAGTTGATTGCATCGACTCATTGACTCAAATGCAATCCCACACACTAAGCATGCTTGTAGTGACAGTGGAGAGGAAAAACTCCCTTTTAACAGGAAGTAACCTTGAGCAGAACCAGGCCATCTGCCAGAGGCCGACTGGGGTTGAATGACGCATTGCTTAAAAGTGAGGTGTCCCTTATTCTATGAAGTAAAGTTGCTTTTTGGTGCTGCAGAACCATAATCAGTGGAAATAGCTTGGAGATCACCATTGCATAGCCATGCAGCTCTGATTAAAAACACATATATGGATTTTTCCACCGCAGGTATGAAACAGATGTAGGTCAGGAACACACTGCAGGTGGAGGAGAAGCTGTTAAATGGACTTAGACGTAGCTTTTAAATCCCAGAAGCTTTTGGAAACAAGTTATCTGCTGCATTAGACGACTTTCTTAAAAATCTGATTTTTTTGGCAATAATAGAGCATATCTAAGAGACTTATGGAGAATGAAAAGAGGGATAAAAGGGACCTTAAACTTCAGGAGTTCCCTTTAAATAGATCAGTCACAATAAAAACTCAATCATTCGTTGTTGGATTTAGAAGAAGCTGGTGTCGCCGTGCAACATTCCCAGCAGAACCTCACACCTCCAGTTTGTGACTTTGGCTTCCTGCCCGTTTCATCATGACAGCTCAGACTAAAACCAACAACCTGACTGACATCAGTGTAATCACTGGGTCTGTTGTTTTAAATAGATCTGAAACCACACTGACTGCCTCTCCTCCATAATAACCTGCTGTTTTGCTGCAGTTTCACAAACTCATCCTGCAGATCTGTTTTTATTTTCCCTCTTACCTGGTAAATTAATTTCTCTACATGCATCAGAACATAACACCTTCCTTCTGATTGGACTGAAGGTTTAGGTGCAGCTTCACAAGTTCTGCATTTTTTTTCTTCCATCAACTCACCTGGAAGATGATGACTTTAAAGTGGTTCCTCTTCAGCAGGTGGCTGTGGTTGGCCTCCAGCTTCTTCACCTGCACTGCCTGTCTGTCCAGACGCTCCTTCACCTCCTTCACGTTGCAGTTGACTTTGCGGGAGCGCTCCAGCAGCTTGCTCACGCTGTTGGCGGTGCTGAGGTGGGCCTTGGTCAGCCGGGTCACGTCGCCCTGCACCACCCGGACGGCGCCCTCCAGGTCGGCCTGCCGCTGCTCCATCCTCTGCTGGTTTTCCTGCACCGCCCCCATCATGTTCATCAGCTTGTCCAGCAGCGCCACCACCGTGATGGCGCTCACCTGGCCGGGGGCGGAAGGGGAGGAGGCCGCCGTGGGGCTGGTGGGGCTCTTCGGGCCGTGCCGGTTCAGGGTCCCGGTGGGAGTCGGGGAGCAAGGGGCGGAGGACGGGCTGATGTGGAGCTCCGAGTTCTCGGGCTGCAGCTGTGGGAGGGTGTGGGTGCTGCCAGCGATGCTGACGGACAAGCTGCCGGGCTCTGCGTGGGACCCTTCTTCTTCCATGGCGCACAGGTGGTCGGATGGATGGGTAGGGGGGGGTCTTTCACCTGAACTCAATCAGTTCCTCTGTCAGGAGGCGCAGCAGCTGGAAGTCGCTGTCAGTCTGTCAGCTCCTGAAGGCGGACTGAGCAGCTCCTGGCAGTGGGTTCGGCCTCCACGCCCCTTTCTGACACGCACAAACACGCCGTGAACTTTCCAAACACCTCCCCTGCGGGCCA
>JAGKQL010000062.1:30459358-30508500 GCA_018398635.1 Cyprinodon brontotheroides
TATATAACCTTAACTTATCAAAATGGATTACTTATTGGTCCTTTTTGTAAAGGAAAATGCAGCTTTAAGGAGTTGCTAACTTGGCTTTACATAGAGCAAACTCCATTACTCTAGGTAAAGATGAGTATAGAGCTTTAAAATACTAGAAACTGTTTAACCAGCTGCAAAATTCCACATTATGAAGATTTTGTTTTAATGAGAATCATGCGCACATCAACTACTGACGTCCCACTTTATTGATGAAAGGTAAAAGAAGGAAAACATCAAAGAGCAAAACCCAAACAGAGGTTTTAAAAACAAGCGTCTGAGCTGTAGCTTACCAAAAAGGATTTAATGTGCAACATTGCAGGTCAGAAGAGTTTTCCTGCGTTTCATCTCAGCAAAAAGGAATAAAAAGCATTAAGGGAAGGTCAATAAGCAACTTTACCGTCTTAGTTTTTATGGTTTTAGTGAATATTTTGTTTTTATGAAACAGCTATGCTTCTGAAGGTCATGTCAAAGTGACATTAACTTTCGTTCTTAACGATCAATTACTGAATCAAACAGACCGAGGTGAAGAGGGTATGTTCATCAAACATAATCAATACCTTTCACCTTGCATGTATCTGCTGAGGCTTCTTCAGCTCACTCTCCAAACATGTTATGACTTGTTCAACGTGGTGTGGCTATAAACACACTCTCTAGAACAGAAGCACATGAACTTACAGACTAATGGAGGTGATCTTTGTTGTCAGACATGAGCTAAAATGGTCCTCCTTTTAATATCTCTCAGCAGCTCCTCTTCTCTCGCTGCCTCAGCTGTCTCCGGGGAGGTTGTTACCCACTAACACCTGCACATCCTTGTTTAGCACAAACACACAGAGTCTCCTTTACTTTCTCTAGCTGCTTCACCTGACAGCGTGTGAGATGCACAGTGCAACCTTGTGCTGTTTAGAGGATGTGCTTTGTCTCCACACTGATGTTCGGATACAAACACACACACTCTCTCATCATTCCCAATCCACACAGCTCTGCTTCTGGTCGGATGAGGAAAAAACAGCAGGGGGCAGCAGAGATCCTCCACACTCCTGGTCTGATAATAACTACTCTGTATGCAACCAGAAGGTCTGTCTGGGTGAGCTGGGACGATGGAGGTTAGAGAGAAGGGAGAGGGAGTGAGAGGCATCAGGACCCCCGGCGGCTGCAGCGTCAGGCTATAAATGTTGGCAAAGGGTTTTCCTGTGTGGTGGGTTTCAAAAGGTCCATCACATCTACATGCTTTTTACATGCTGTCTATGGATATAATATATGTATCTGGTCTCCCCTGCAGTCACTTTCCCTGAGTGCTGGAATAAAGCTTTTTGAAACCAAGTGTTTGTCTGAATGTCTCTGTTCTTGATGCTGTGAGAAAGCCCTTCAAAATAAGAGCTTAGTGCCAGCCTCTGTCTAAAACCCTATTTTCATAAAACCAATCTGGTTAACATCCACCTAGTTGTTCAACAGGATGAAAGTATTACTGCTCTGTTTCAAAGATATCAAATATTCCAACCAATCAGTTGCATAGTTTATCTGAGGGCTTTTGCACTCCACTGATATATGAAAGTAGGGAGAATCAGAATATATCTAAGGTATTTCTGACATGCACTAAAAGCACTGCAGACAGTAGCAGCAAACGGATAACCTAAACTAGAGTCTCATCACCTGCAATCTTCCTCTATTCCTGCGATTTTGGCTTGAATGCAAGAAAAGATCTGAATATCTACTGTATTTTCTGGACTATAAGCTGCTACTGTTTTCCCTCACGCTTTGAACCATGCAGCTTATAAGAAGGTGCAGCTTTTCTATGGATTTTTCCTAACCGCCAGAGCGGGAAGTCAAATTTTGAAACGAAAGAATAAGGGGCTAATTTTCATTTAGCACAAGAACATGCTAGCAGAAGGCACGACGGAGAAAAAAAATCCAAATTTAATATATTTTGACATTTATGTGCTGCATTAAAGCCGTGTAACCAATGAAGAGTCTGGGCTCAGTTCCTGCAGAACTGAAATAAAGAGCTGACAAAGCCCTGTCTTTGCTGCTGCGAGCCAACAAGCTAACGCGAGCTAGCATTCTACTTCATCTCTACTCCAGGCGCTATATGTAGAGCTCCCCCTACAGGTTTGGTGGACAGTTCAGTAGATATCAGCAGCTTATAGCCAGGTGCGGATTATATATTTACGCTTCCAGTTTTTTCAAAAAACTTAGTGGGCAGGGCTTATAGTGTGGTTTCTCTCTATAGTCCTGAATATACGGTACATCTTGTAGTTAATAACTAAGTAAAAATTTAACTTTATTGATCTCACAATGGAGAAATTTACCTCTGGATTTAACCCATCCCCTATGGGTAGGGTGGCCATTTCTATAGCACCAAAAAGGAGGACATTGTGTGGCATATCAATAAATTACTAAGGTGTACATAAGTCGAGGGTAAAGTCACATTTATAGCACAATTCTTGGTAGTTTAATAGCACAGTCATGTAGCTGAATAAGAACAAAAATGAGGCAATAACCTTGGATTTATTTAATACATTGTGGTGTTTTAAAAGTGACCATTTTTAACACAATTAATTTGCGCAGAACTGCTGCGATTGATCATAAAGCAGTTGTTTTGAAAAGAAGCTCGAGAAAGAGCTAGAGAATAGGGCGATGCAAACTGCAAAAGGAGTGGCTGGAAAAGAGGAATTCATGACATGGCTGCGCAGCCTGTATTAGAGAGTAAGATGATTTCACCATGTTCTATATCTATCCATATCTATCTATATATCTATCTATCCATATCTATCTATCTATCTGTCATCTATCTATCTATCTCAGTCAATACATCTGTCTGTCTGTCTTTCCAACTCTGCTCTTATGTAACCAGCAGCAACCAGCCTTAGCAACATATATACTTTTATATATATATAACAACATATATATATATATATATATATATATATATAAACTTGAGTCATGGAACTTTGTAAGCACAGCTCCTTATTTCATGTAAACTAATAACTTTATTGTACATGATACTTTGTTTTTGGCATTAAAATTATTTCTAATAGCATTAAAGAGGCATTGGGAAGAGTTCCTCATTCACCTATAAAAACCTGTGACACAGCTTAATTTAATCTGACATATTAAAAAAATCATCATCCAGCAGATGTCTGTTTTGCCCAAATATTTTTTCTTTCTGTTGTGGATTTTTGTAACAGGGATAACTAGGAATCGCCTAGTTTGTTTTGAACTTTCTGTTTATTCTCTGCTTCAACTCATCATCTCTTCATCCATTCTTGCAATAAAAATTTTCTTTTAAAGTTTGTGAGATTCACTCTAGAATCTCACAACTTCTTCTATTTGGTGAAGCACCAATAGTCTGCATCAGTATTTAATTAATTGCTCTTGGTTTTTGGGAATATATACAAACTATGCTCTAATTTCTGGTTAGATACCGATCTGTTTTACTATAATTTAATTTGACAAACCGGGTCTTCTCTACATTCTTTTTTCTGTTTGTTGCGATTGCAGTAGCGGGTCTTGATCTGGACGGACCGGAGGGGAGCAAAAAATAGCTCAGCTCCGTATTTTGACGGTGAAGGACGGAGAAGACGTACGTGGGCGGTGACGAGCGGAGGATGTGGAATAGCTCTCATTGATTTACATGACAGACAAGTACTCCGTGCGTGAGCGGGGCGGACGCTGGCCAGCGGTATGTGGAATCTGGGGGTAAGGAGGACAAATACCGCACGTCCGGCTGGGCGGCGCCGGACACCAGACAGTGCAATGAAAATCCGGACTGTCCGCCCTAAAAGCTCACCAGCCCACCCCTATAGAACGGTAGGCTGTCATTGTGAATGGCGCCTGGGGAGCAATCCCGAGGGGTCAAGGGTCTTTGCTCAGAGACCCAGAGTGCCTCCTGTGGGGACTGAACCGGGTACTGGCAACCTTCTCAGAGCACATACGCACTACTCCCCGCTCACTAGGTTGGGGGTCAGCAACCCGGTGGCTCTGGAGCCATATATCGGCTCTTCAGCGTCCCCCTTGCGGCTCCCTGGAGCTTTTCAAAAATTTATGATAATTAGATATATTTTTTTTTTTATATGGTGTGCAGGAGGTCAAGGAAAAATGTATTATGCTTTCCAATGCTGCAAACATTTGTATAGTAAATTATTTTAAACAATATTTTGCGTCATAGCCATAGAGATCAGTGGTCATAACTTGCAACCAGTGCGGCGCGGTGCCAGGCATACAAAAGCTGCAGGGCCGCCAAGCTGGGAGTGAGAGAAATAGTGCGATTGCAGAACAGAAACATGTCCACCATAGAAAGACTCCTTTATCATGTTTCTATAATTTCATCAATGCAACAAAAACCTAAACCGCGCGGTAAAGGGCGGTGAGGCAGTACGCGGTGAGAGCGTTCACTACTCGTCCCTCAGCTCATGCTGCTATGTGACATTTGCTCTAGGATTAACATTTAATCATGAATGTGTACTGAATATTTAAGCCCACATAGTCCTTTTATATAGTGGTATAATACACTTAGAGCCCATGTTGCCATATGAGGCATATATAAGACATTTTTTTACATTTTTGCGGCTCCAGACAGATTTATTTTTAGTTTTTTTGGTCCAATTGCTCTTTTGTTCAGTTTGGGTTGCCGACCCCAATACTCCCCAGTAGGTGAAAGAAAAAACAAAACAAAAAAAGTTTTTTGTAAGTAAGTAAACTTTATATCTATAGCACTTTTCACAGACCAGGGTCACAAAGTGCTGCACAAATTTATAAAAAGTTTCTATAAATTAAAACAACATACAAAAACAGTAAACACAGTATTAAACTAAAAAACGAGTTTAAAATAGTGGGTCTTTAGTTGTTTCTTAAAAAAGTCCAGGCAAAGTTCCAGGAATCAGAGCGGTGGGCAGGTCTTCATCTTGTAGTTAAAAAGATTATAACAAGAACTCCAAATGAGTTAAAGTGATCTTGAGCTACAGTTACAGGCGACTGAGCAACAAACAAGGGAAGCATCTACTTCAGTATCCTTTTTGTTTTGTGTTGGGTGAAAACACTAGAATCCATCCAGCTTAAACCATTTCAGACTGACACCATAAAACAGGTCAACCAGTCACGCTGCAGTATTTTAGTTCTTAGATGTAGCTGCTAAGGGAGGGTATTAGGTGTTGCTTCATCATATCACCCTCTAAGGTTCTGCTGAATCTTCTTCCTTTCTCTGGACCGATTTGTTGGGAGCAGAATTTGTTGTGTAAACCAAAACCTGTGTTGCACATCATTAATCTGGCTTTTTAGGGTTAGAGAAACATTTGCTTTCTCTCATACTTTAAAAGAAAGAAATCTTATTACTTATCGCAGTCTGAAGTTTGTGATGATTTAAATTATTCTCATTGCACTTTTGAAAACTTACAAGAAATAAAAAAATAGACAATTTTCTCACCCTCCTTCTCACCCTGACTGTAACATACAGGACATAAATAAGCAGAATGTCAATCAGCTTTCTAATCGTTCTACTAAAGCTGCATCTCTTTCACTCATCATAAATCTGTAGAAAATATTTGGTGGCGTTGCAGGTGCTGAAGCAGGAGGGTTAGACCAGTGACTAGTCTATAACACAGCCTCCTGCTGACAGAATGCACACCACTCCACTTGCAGAAGAAGCAGCCCAGTGAGTGTTTTAGGAAGAAAATATATGGAAACTCTTTAAACTCAGGATAAAAAGCAGCAAAGGAAAATCAATAGATAGCCTGTTGAGGTTTGAACTATGGATCTTCGGCACAACAGGTGGATGCTGCTTCGCAACAGGTCCACACAAAGCTGCCAGGAATATCTATACTCCTTTTTTTACTCCTCAGCTAATTGAGATTGGTGGTTTTTATTCAATGCTGTAGTGTATATCACACAGGATACTGGATTTCTTTTAATGGATGAGGATTATTTTAAGGTGGAGAGCCAACAATGTTGTCCCCAGAGAAAACATTATTGAGGGAAGATGTTAACACTGTATTTTCCCAAAATCCCTCCTAACTACAGGATGTGATACATCCTCTAATAGTTTTAAAATCTACAATCAGGCACATTACTAAATATTAGGGAAAAAAAAGTCTGAACTTCAACCAGTAGTTTGAAAGAACTTCAAAGACAAAACAGGAAGTTCTAAACTAAAAATAATCTCCTTATCTGGTTAAAAAGGAAAAAAAAACTATATCAAATGTATGAAGCTTAATTCTTTTACAGACATCCTTTGATTTCCCTTTTCAATGAACACAAACTAATGGAGAACTTCAGCGTTTGCTTTGTAGTTTAGAAAATGTTTTGCTTTGCCGGGAATCCTGATGCTTCCAGATAATTTAATCTGAAAACATTTGATGTGAGGCTTCTTGTAGTCAATATTCACAACTAAGAACTTTTTTATTTAACTTAATCACTCCCCCTTACCCCATCTATTTTTACTCATATCTATGTTTTTGTTTATAATTTCCAAATAACATCAACCTAGTTTCTTCCAGATTCAAGGGTGCTTTGACTTTGTCAAACTTCTGGTGTGATATTATCCAACAGCTGATGTTAGCTCTCACCTGTACAGAATACAGTGTTTCTGCAAACCAATCTAATTACAATTCGAAGAAAGTCCCAGATTATTTCTGATTAAAACAATCAGAAATAATCCCAAAAATGAAGCTGCATGAACTATAAGTCCTCCATTTTCCAGCAGATCATGTATAATGTTATGAGTTTCCTCATCCAATAGTTTCAAGAACTATAGTCTCTTTAAGTTCAACTATAGCAACTATAGAAACCTGCACCAGTTCAACCTGTACAATTTCAAGACCTTAAAACAGCAAATATCAAAGTTCTGAACTACAATTATCCTCCTTTCTAGTAATGTGTGTAAAAAATGAATCAAGTCTTAGTTTTTAGGAACTAGAAATGAGCCATACGTGAAGCTCTCTGAAGTACTGTCCCTCTCTTTATTAGCAAGGTTCACAAACTGGTAAAAGGCTAGTTGCAGTAGTTTGAAGAACTAAAAGAAGACTAAAAAAGAGAAATAAATAACCAATAGTAATGAACATCAAAAAACTTGCCAATACTGTCGAATTTAACCTTAAAAATTTTAAACAAATCAGGTCTTTTTTAACACTTGTTGCTGCCACTCAATGATTTTATCTCACATTGAATACTGCATCACAAGTTGGTCTCTCACCACAGTTACCGATTTAAAATTAATTGAATCACTGTACAAAAAATCTGTAAAAGTGTTTCCCAAAAACCTAATTCTTTCCATGTATGTAATATTTTAAACAAGTACAATCTTTAAAATTTTGAAAATTTTATATATTTTAAGTATGTATGCTTCATTTATAAAGCGCTACATGGACTAGCCCCACCTCCTGTGTCTACTCTGTTCAAACCCAAGACTTCAAGTGGCCTGAACCAGGGGGCCTCCTCAGAACATCTGGAACAGTCTTCCTGTTGCACATACGGGAGAGCCCTGAACTGATCAGCTTTATTGTGATCAACTTTAGAGCTCAACTCAAACTACAGATGAAAAACAAACCAGTCATGTAACCACACTAAACTCTTAACATTTCCTTGTGATGCTTGTATTATATGTTATATGTTCTTTCTTATGCATTTGCCTGCCTAGGGACTAGCTGCCTAGTTGTTTTTATACTGATGTTCCCCTTAGAACCCCACGGACCCACCGGTGGGTCCAGCTGCTAATGTGACCTCGTAATTTTAACAAACCCCCAGTATTGATGTAAAAAACACATTTGGCACAGTTTGGTGACATTTTTTAGATAAATGTGCCAAAATGGCCCTCCGCCTAAGAAATTTCTCACTAATACCATTCTAAAAAATAAATATGATTCATCTGATTGAGTCCAAATGCTTGGTATATTTTTACACAACATTTAGATTTAAAAAGTCTGTACTACTTTTTTGTGCTATAAATAATACTTTTGGTAGTGTTTTTGCAATGTTTATTTCAAAGAAAAAATTGGCGAGGTTCAAAAATGCAAAATATTTTGTATTTTGTCCCTAATATTTTAGGGAAGGTCAAAGCTACAATGGTGCTGACACCAGAAAACCATTCTATGACATCTTACCTTTACAGAGGTACCAAAGTTTCTTCTTATAGCTGTGAGGCTATAAGTTATTTACTTTTGTGTGTTTTTGTCAGGCAGAAATTCTATTTATACCCCCTGAGGGTGTAAGAGGTTAATGTGCATTGTCCCTATTCAAATAAAAAAAAAGAAAAAAGAACCATAATCTTGAAATATCTTTGTTTTTATCAGCGTTGTATTGTCATTATACTGTCACAAGTACATCGACAAAATGAACTCTGCATTTTAACACATCCCCATGGGGAGGCGTGGGCTGCCATTGTGCTGCACTCAGGGGAGCAGGAGTTAAGGGTCTTTGCTCAGGGACCCAGAGTGGTATTCAATGGGAGTGGGGGTCCAAGTCAGAACCTCTGGATTCCAAAGCGCCAATGCCCTAACCACTACGCCACTCCCTGAAAAATGTTTTCTTTGCATTTAATCCATTGCCTTGGGGATCAGTGGGCTGCCATTGTGTGGCGCATGGGGAACAGTGAGGGGTTAAGGGTCTTTCTCAGAAACCCAGAGTGCAGGATGTGGTGATCGAACCATGTACAAGCGCACTGCTATAAGTCGCTAGGGTTAGAGAGCTAACCCACTAGGCCAACACTCCCCTATGTAAATATTCAAACCTTGACAGTTCTTCCACGCTTTTTGAAGAACAGCCTAAAAAAAAACAATTTCTGTGAGCTACAGCTCTGTATTCCAAAAGAGTAACTCCATTTTATGGCTTAGTTATTATGTTTCTTCAATAAGAGCGATAAACTTAGATTCACAAACAACAGCCTTTCCCAGTTGGATTAATTGAATGTTTTTTAGTTGTAAGTTTACATTTACAGAACTCATTTAAGCAACATGTGTTTACATTTTAAAGCAATTACAATATTTGTTCAACACTTAAATTTAATCGTTGACAAGAGGGCCTTTAATCCTCATTACATTTATCCCACAGATTAAATCTAACGATCAACAATTATTGTTAAGAACTATCTACACTTCTGTTTTTCTAGATATCCTCTGTTGTACTTGGTTTCTTTTATATAGAGTAACTTTGGAGGCCTTTAAGGAAGGAGATTATTACCGTGCCTGTACATTATATGGGCAGAGATGAAATCGTTGGACTTTAATGCCTGCAGTTAAATGAATAGCTCATTAGTTGGATCTTTATTACCTGAGCCAGTGATAAGTCTTACAGCTCATTTTTGGAGCACATAAACTGCTTTAGTGTTGGTTTTATATGCATTAGCTTAGAGTTGCAGACATTAAAATGTGGTTCAGCAAAATTCGAAACAAGATTAAGTTTAATATTTCATCCAGTAGATCCAAGACTGTAAAAATATGATGAGAATGGCCAAAGTTCCAGTTATATATCTAAAGAGTTGTACTGACCCTAGAGTTAAAAAACTCCTAAAATATCTATGAACACATGTTTAGGAACTACGGCCACATTTATTAGGTTTACAGTTAGGTTCTCATCCAGTAGTTAACAGCGCCAAACTGTTTCAGGAACAATGTCCTATAAGGCAGAAAAAGAGATGGCTCATTATCTAAGTCTGTATAAAGTGAAATTCTTTTTTTTTAAAGTGAGTGTTTCTTATTGTGGTACCACTTTACAATTAGCCCTCACAGATGGCTAATAAATAATTCAGAGATATGTTACTAATTAATCTGTAAACACTTAATCATAAGTAATTATGGTGCATTAATTAAAGAGGAGTAGGAGCAGTTTCTCTCCAAATGTCCAACTATATATTTAATCTTCTATTGCTTATTTTTAATGTATAATTTCCAATATAAATTGTTTGTCGCATAAGGCCACCAGTGCAATCTGTAAAACCAAAATCAGTATCACAGTATCTGTACAAACCATTTTTTTCACAACAAATTAGCAATCAGAACAGCCATTTTTGAGCTAATTGTTACTTTACCTATTGCATCAGAGGGCACCGATGTTAACCATCGCCATGATCGAGTGTCGGCGAGTAGTTTTTATTGTCAGGAGAGTACAAATTACATTGCATTTGCCGCGCCCAGGGCAAAAAAAAAAATTATTTATCACTCAAAATAACTTTAAAATCACCAACAATGGCTGAACAACTTGACCCAGAAAGCGTTGCCGATTGCCATTTTTGTTGTTTTTTACACATTCTCCGCGTGATTTTGAAAAAGCGGCGTGATTTCAAAAAAACGCGTGATTTTCCGCCAGATTGCGTGATTTTTGAACGGGGATTTTTGTCCGAATCGAGACACGACACATTTTTTTCGACTCGGCAGGCTAAAAAACAACAACAAGGCTATTTTACCCTCCACCATTTCACCCACTACACCCAGATAACCCCTAGATTTAAAATTATAGGTCAGGGATTAGAAAAATTGGCATAATTGTACGCCATGTGCACAGTGTTAATAAATATGGCTATCATATGGTGATCTTATGTACAGTGATGCAGGTCATACATTAAAAAATCATTTATTACATTTTTTTATTTCTTAGAAATTGGAGAGGTGCATTTAAATGTTATAGAGCTAAACATGTTAATTTGGTGCGACCTGTTATGTTATTATTATTGTCTTGTTGATGCATTTATTTTTGTCAGGGAAAACTAATCCTGAGTCAGTTAAAAGTCAGGGAATTCTGAAATGAGGGTAAGAGCGTAGTGGAAACCCCTGAATAAAATAACTATGTTTAATGGTTCTCTAGAAAATTCACATTATATTAATAGTATTATCTTGTATAAACATACCGTGACTCTAAAATAAAAGTTATTCATGTGTGACATTGACTTCTGTCCTGTGATTTATCTCAAGTTTTTGACCTGTCAAGTTTTTTTTAGATTTTTAACATTACAATTTATATTTTACTAAGCATACAACAGTTTAAAGCAAAGTTTCGTTTTGAAAAGAATGTGCAGGAAGGATTGAAAAGCGTGTTAACGCGGTAATGTAGGCTTGAGTTCATTATCTGACGCATGCATATACACACCAGGGAACCTGTAAACTTAAAAAATACTGCATAAAAAAAAACATTGAAAAACAAACATGTTTCATTAGTGATATATATACAAAAATGAATATTAGGAACTATATTTATCAAACATTATAATGGGCAGAAGTAAAAATTGTTTCTGGGCAATTGAATAGAAAGTCACTTGCACGCTGGGCAAGTGGTAAAAAACCTTGGCGTCAACCCCTGTACATATCAGAATGGAGGAATGTAGAAAACAATTCAGCGTTTGGAATGCTGGGGCAGAAAACTTCTAAAAAGATGAGAAAAAAGGCAATGTCAGACTGAGAAAATGAGTCAGATTCTTTTCTTTATTTCCTTAGCCTGAGGGCTTCTGTAACCCACAGATTATTCCAGGAGTCAAACCTCCACTTTAGCTAAAAGATACAAGGTCCATAGCAAAGCCATAGAGAAGCTGGATCTGGCTGTGAATCAGAACAATCAGCCTAAAGGTGCAAAATCTCATTATAAATCACAGTTAAACCTTAATTGTTCTCCATCTCACAGACTATTCTAATTTAAGCTTCCTGTTCTCCTAACAGATGTTGTCAAACATTTAGCCGCTACCTGTTACAATTTATTGAGAAGTGCAAATTAGATACTTGGCGCCAATAAACTGAATTATGCTTTGAAGATAAGGAATCTCCTATAGCAAATTATTCCTGCAACAGCAGATAAATTTAAATGAGTGTCAGAAATGAATATTTAAAGTAGTGAGGCGCAAAAGCAGGTAAATCAGTCTGTGTTTATCCACTAGTGCAGGTAAGTGATTTTTACGCTATCTGTGATCAACCATCTGAATGGCTTCATTAAGTCCTCGAGCTGATCTGAGGCCAGCATGACAGATATGTTGATAAATCTGATTGGAGGAGATTAGCACCATAGCATGGAGTCATTACGCACAGTTGTTCTCAGTGTGCCTTGTCTGCACTGGGGGAAAAAAAAACAGAAAATGAGGTGGTGCCTCCATAAGGCGACGCTGCAAACATCAGATGGCTCACTGGTTCAAAGCAGCCAATAAAAGAAGCGCTTCCAGGTTCTAAAGAGAAAAAACTCTGCATCATTGCTTTATTTGTAAAATGTAATTTCAAACGGACAGTTGTTTCCATTTAATGATCTGGTGTGAGCATTTATGGCACAAAATAAAGACCTACTAAACCCTGCAAAAGCATTGTATAACTTATAAATAATTCTGCCATGTAAGCTATTTTATCAACATTTAGTTATTAGATTCAATCGTCCAGAACAAATCCAGTAAAAACGATGGAGATGTATGGTTTGTTCCTGAGAGCCGTCCTCCTGTTTGCTGAGCTGGATGTTTGATGCTTTTTCGTGAACAGCATGGCAGTTTTGGAGCAAGATGACATTGAAAGATCAAACTTGTGATTCATCACACCTGATTGATTTGCAGAGACTAGAACCACCTGTCTAAACTCTGCAGGTAGAAACAGCTGGGACCTAATGGAGCAGGGAGAGCATGATTTCCTGACATGTCCAGCATTTGGAATGCAGGACGGGGGACTTAGGTAGCCTTGGATAGAAGGTTAGATCAGGTTACTTTTCAAAGGGATTTATGACTAGTTGAACATGTTGACCTAGATTTGCTGTAATGTTCCTATTTAATGAAAAATTGCTGTTTGTGATACAAAAACCCCCATAATGACTTCAAAATATTGTACATTCATTGTCCCATTGAAGTCAGATTTTTCCCCTGCGTAGTGCATGCTGGGTCGATACCGCGGTTACGTCTTACTGGACTGGAACCTACAACGTAAACACAAGAAGGCTAACATTAGCAGAGAGGTACTTTTATCCTATGGTGTTGCATATTCAGAATTAAAACTTCTGAAAGTACTTTAAATATGAAATTATTACATACTGTTCAATAAATTATGAGTATTTTTAATTAAGAGTAATTTTCATTTGAATGTGCTTTACTGGAGGCATCTATGTTTGTCAAAGAGAACACTACTGCCACCTACTGTTTGTGACGTCATGGGTGCGTATCGCTGTTGATCAAGTCCCAGTGCTGTATCTGGTGTTTGTCACAATGTGCTATTATCAAAGTAATCTTAAAAAAACATTAAACTTTAAAATGTTGGCTACATATTACGTGTTTTTTTCTCTGGCCAGAAGTTTGATGGCAAATCCATCTTCAAGTTACAATCCAACGACGAACCCGTTGTGGATCATGAATCGGTAAGATGAAATAACAAATTTTTTTTTCCTTTTTACATTTTTTCTGTCAAGATTTGGTTTTAAGGTTCTTCGTGAGGACCCAAATGCAGAGGCTGACAGCAGGGGTGAGTTCTTAAAAGATTTAATTAAAGATCAGGCAGCATAACAGGAATCCAAAAAAAATCCAGCTAAAAAATGTTAAACAAAAACAGGTATCCAAAAATCCAACTTAAAAATCAAACACAAACTAGAAGCATGGAGACATCAGGGGAAAACCATTAAGGAGCCAGGGTGAGAAAAGGTAAGATGAGGAACCAGCAAAGAGGGACTGCAGAGGGAGTGTATTTATGGATGACTGAACAAAGGCAGGACTAATGAGCTGATAGGGAGCAGGTGTGACTAGAGCTGATGAAAGAAGGAAAAGGAAACACGAGGGGGCAACAGAGGACAGACAAAGAGAAAACCTAAGCAACTTAAATGAATCCAGAACACACCAATAAAGCTAGAAAACAAAAAGGAAAAACCTGGATGAAACTGAAAACTGAAGACAGAAAAACAACAGAACCAGGATCATTACAAGGTGTTACTACATTGGGCTAAATGGCCGCTCCCAGACTCAGTGATGCAGCCAAAGATTATTATTTAGTTTTTGCTGATTGTGCTGAAATTCATTAAATCAATCATAAACTTTATTAGTTCTAAGTATAAATAAGGATACTTGATTATCCCTTGCTGACCGGAATTTCTTTTGGGGGTGTCGCCAGCAGCAGAAGGTTTTTTTGCTGCTTCAATCGCTTGCGGTCTGAAGAAGAATGTACTACTGCTACTTGGTGGGACGTATCATGTTCACTTCCTGTTTTGACTGCTGAGCTACATGTGCTGCTGAGGCTATCTCCATCTGAATGAAATTCTTTTTCTGAGATATCTCTGTATCTAGGGAACTCTAAGAAAGTTCGAGCAGGCTGGGGGTCACCAACGTGGTGCCCGCTGACACCAAGGGGCACCAGGGGCCCCATGGGGTGCCCACAGCATCTTCTGAAAACAGCACAACTCACCAGTGCACTAAGATTGTAATTTTGATTTTATTCTGTTGCCATTTATTTTAAATAATCAATACAGAATTTCATTATTTTAATCATACAGAGTATTTAAAGTCGTAGGGAATTCATATTTAAATGTCGAATCATTCTGGCTTAAACATGTATATAAATGTACTCTTTATCAGACATTATTGTCCCAAAAGTTAGAAAATTTCTATAAATAAAAAAAAATCCTGTCTTAAAATCTGTGTTTTTTTTGTGTGTGTTATTTTATGAAGCCAGTTAGTTATACATCAGCTTGAACATCTAAATTCGGCAAATCATATATCAATGGTCATCTGTCAATCTAATTTTTTCTTTCATAGCATCTTGATTCATATGTCGTAGCTAATATCTAATGCAAAGGTTGAAATAGGAATAATTTAATCTTTATTACTTTTCCATTAATTTATGTCCCAGTGTTCATGGGGATGGGCGTCTGTGTCTTCTCGCAGGTAGAGCTAACAGAAATGGCAGTGTTCCGAGGCAAGGGGCTCCAAACATGTACGGCTGGAAGCCTTCTACACCAAACCAAGCTTCTGGCGTCCTCTTCCACAACATATTGGTCCCCAAGCCAAATCTGGTCAAATAAGTATTTTGAACACCCTGCTAATTTGCAAGTTCTCCCACTTAGAAAGAAATCATGGAGGGATCTGAAATTGTCATCTATCTGATTTTTTAGCTATTTATTTGCATGGTACAGCTGCAAATAAATATTTGAACACCTGTCTATCAGCTAGAATTTTGACCCCTTAAAGACTTGTTAGTCCGCCTTCTAAATGTCCACCTCCACTCCTTTTATTTTCCTAAATTAGATGCGCACCCTGTTTTGAGGTCGTTAGCTGCATAAAGACACCTGTCTTGCACGGTTTCTTCTAAACCTTGCTTTGTAAAATGGACCCCAGGATGTAAAGTCAAAGTTTCATCTGTTTTTGTTGACATAGTTAATGTTAGTAGTGCTCAGTACTTTACAAAATTATTCATATCATATTAGTTCTTTATGTTTGTAGTTGTTTTTTAAAGTACAACTACCACCTTTTATATTCATAGGATATTTAAGAGAAATATCCACACAATGTAGTTATGGATGTGAATTAACTGGCTAATCATACATTTATAATCAGAATAAATCTTTTAGTTTTATTATTTATCCATCTTACTGGATGTAGCCATGGAAGATTGATAATATTAAGGTAGTGTGCGACTTCAAATCATAATTAATCGTTACTAGAAATCAAAGTGTCTCAGGAAAATACATCTCCCTATTTCTTTTAAACCACAATCACCAAATGACATCAAATTCTGTAGAAACGATCTGAACCTTTCAGCTTAATCAAAATTCTTCTGCCTAAGCTAATTTTTTCTAATCTGCAATGAGCCAGTTTCTTAGCTGACAGCAGTGGCATAGTTGGTTTTGTACGCTGCAGCTATTTTATCATCTAGAAAAAAGTCTGACCTTTCTTTTCTGACCTTTGACGTTAATACCATATAACAAAAGAGCTCACTGGATTATTTCCCTTTTTTATTCATTCTCTATACTTCAGGGTGAAAATCCCGTTTTGTAAATTGCTCAGACCGGGTGCTCTGGTGCCAACAACAGCATCGCATAAAATAATTTTAATCCCATTCTTCGATGAGGAATGGGGATTCTCATGTTCTGATGTCCACATTCAGGCCTCTTGACCATGCATTCAGTTTGAGCGTTGCGCTTAACAGTTAGTCTAATGCATGCTGTTTTACATCACGACGCACCTTATAAAAAGTTCCGGCAGACCTTAATCTTTCCCAGCAGAACCCTTCACTGCATTAGCTGTAGAACTTAATTTATTTTGTGGCTCATCTGTGTCTCTAGTGTTTGTGCTCCACGTCACAGAGCTCTTTTTCCACTTCGTGCTGCACATATGCAAACCAAAATGAGAGCCGTGATTGCTGACGCCCCCTCAGCCCGCCTTGCAGATGGGCAAACAGAATCCCAGATCACGATGCGTGGGGGCCGGGGAACACCACAGCCTTATTAAGCTGTGAGAAGTCCAACATGGGATTAATTTGGAGCAGAGCAGCACGTCTGACTGGTCAGCGGTTCATCTTCGCCTTATCGCCTCAGCGGGAGGGAATCTCCTACGTTTGCTCCTCTCAGCACACCGCTGTCTTATATTCAGTTCAGATAAACAAGCCTGATTTCTTATTAGCAAAGTAAATTAGGTCCAACGTTTCCTAGCGATTGGAACATTTCACACATTATTAGCTGTGTTACACTTTTATCTTAGTTTGCAGATGAGTGTGAGGAGAGCAACTACCCTGTGATGATTGAATACTGTTTACACACAGATACAGATATAATTTGTTTGTTACATAAGTACACCTGTACAGTCAGAAAAACCATCAGTATCACATCCCACACATGAAGCTGAGAAAAATCAATAATTTCACAACAAATTAACCATCAGACCTGCCAGTATTGGGCTAAATTTACTTTACTATTACATATCAGAATGGAGGAATATAGAAAACAAGGATCTTCGGCGCTGGGAATGGTGGTACATCGGTTTATTTGGGACCTGCAGATAAAAACTGAATTGAGAGATTTCTGTTAGCTCTTCAGTTCACAAATACAAGGATTAAGGCCAATTTATACTTCTGACGCATAGCCTCTGCAACCGTCAAATCTGTCTGCGATGCCAGTTGCAGAACCTCGTGGTCGTGGTCGCGCACTTCAAAAAAATCCTGAGCCTTGCAAACCCGCGCAGACCTCAAGCGGAAGTGTACAGACAAAAAGCAGCGGTGATTGGTCCTTGATATGCCTTTCTGGCTGTCTGTGTGGTCGTCCTTCTCGATGTGGTGCAAGGGCGCCATCTTTAAAAACTGAGGAGTAATGACAACAATTGATAACCACGACGAAAGGTTGATTGAGGAGTAGTACAACCACTTGTACGATGCCTCAGACATGTTGTTTTGGAAAATAAACACTCTCGTGAGTTCTCGGATAGGCCTCCCCTTGCGCTTTGGTGGGAAACTGCTGTGCATCCCTAGAAATTCAAGATCTACGTTGCAGAAGCATACCAGCAAAACTAGTTCGCGACCAGATGCAAGCAACATTTGATGTGTGCGGTTGCAGAGGTAAAATCCGCCCTTTACAGGATCTGCAATCTGCACCTACCAAACCTCAACTGGCTCCTTGGACTCTCTACAGTGGCTCATTGTAACTTAACTTGTTTCTTTAATTTAAAGAATAAAACTGTTTAGTTTATTTTTTCTTCTAAGGACGCTGTCACACCAAGACATTCCATGGAAGTCAGTTGGATTTGGTGCAGGAAAAAAAGCTTTCAAGCTCAAACTGATCCATTTAATGTTGGATATAAGAGCATCTTATGGTCACAAACAACAATTACAGGCTTAAAAGCCACAAATACAATTTGTTTATTAAAATACATCCACAAAACAGCCTGAGCGGCGCCGCACAATGGCAGCCCACTGCTCCCCAAGGGGATGGGTTAAATGCAGAGAAATCATTTCGTTGCTCTATACTTGTGACAGTGTAATGACAATAAAGTTGAATTCTATTCTATTCTAAAACAGCCTGAGTGGTGAGGAATAAATATAAATTTTATAGGAAAGAACCCCAAAATAATAGTAAAAATTTTTTAAACAAATTTTAAAATATATAAATATTTACTTTTGGTTATGAGTGCCAAGGTTAGCAGGAATGTTTTCTGAACCAATAAGAACAGAAGGTTGAAGTTGTGTGAGACGGAGCTCAGAGGTTGTTGGATCCTAGTGGCTCAGTGATGGGGCTGAAAAATGGCTTCTTCTCCGCTACATTTCCTCAAATTCAAGTAACGCTTTCTAGCATTGGTGCCGACATAAGGAAGCAAAATGACTCAGAAGTCGCAGAGAGGTTTACCATTTTCCTTTTGGGCAATTATCACTGAAAAACTTTAATATAAATACGTAATTTTTTCTTAAAATAAATGCATTTTGTCCTGAATTGAGGAGGTAAGTGACCCACTTGAATGCCAATGGAACAAGATTATTTACATTTAAAATAAGTAAAAATAAATGCATTTTCCTGTTTTATGTGCATATTATCTAATAAGAGTAAAATCACTCATTCCATTTGCAAACCATCTTATTTACCTACTGAAATTAAGGCTAAATAAACTTTAATTTAAGAAATGTTGACTTATTTTTACATCATTTTTGCAGTGGTAAATGTTTGTCAAAGCTAACCAAAGCCTAGCATCAACATTAGCGGACCTGCTGAACGGCAGGTAAACAGCTGAAAAAAAGACCAGTGAGCACGAGTGCGCCACTTACAGGCTGGGAGGAGTTACATCGGCAAAGTAACAGTTCTTTTCCTTTAATCTTAATTCAGGGGATCTCTTTATTACATTTAGTTCTAGGCCAATTATTCTATGTAGAAATCACACCTACACTTTGCGAAAAAAAGATAGAGAACTCCTGCCTTTGTCACAAAAAGTAATATTTCCAGAAAGTATAAAAAAAAGTGTTGCCTAAAACCTGGGATAAAATGATTTGGAGACAGGATCGCGAATTGATTACCTGCCGCTATTGCTTAGTGAAAACAAACAGGCACAGTTAATGACTAATTTTAGGAAAAACATCAACACTGAATCATAACTTCCTGTTGGTGCTGCTGTGTGTGTTGGTGTTTACCTGCAGGACGGCTGGGAGAGCATGTTGGGGAACTGACAGTCCCCGTGGACACAGTAGTTCTTGTAGTGATCTGGACAGGGGATGTACAAGCCGCGGGCCAGTCCTGTCCCTGAGTCCTCTGTTCACACGGACACACAAAGACCATTCCTAAAATCACATATGCCCTTGGCCACCTGTGTGCATATATTTCTGTGCTTTTCTGTGAAGAAACTCATTTTGATAGGAAAAGAAAAGCTGAATAATTAAAAAAAAAAAGATGTGGAGGAGAATAATTGTAATTAGGAGTGGAAAAAGTCTAAGTGATGTACTACCCTCCT
The DNA here is from genome assembly GCA_018398635.1 of Cyprinodon brontotheroides. Taxonomy (NCBI): domain Eukaryota; kingdom Metazoa; phylum Chordata; class Actinopteri; order Cyprinodontiformes; family Cyprinodontidae; genus Cyprinodon; species Cyprinodon brontotheroides. The sequence goes on from JAGKQL010000062.1 coordinate 30,478,725, forward strand.
CTTCCCCTCAGCCATTACGGGAGCACTCACCCGTGGGGCCGATGTGTGGAAAGTGTCCGTCTCCTTTGTTCCCAGTTGTGATGTCACCTGGAAAGGCCAAAGACACATTAAAGCACAGCTCAGGTCATCATAACCTCTCCTGAAGCTGCACCCACATCCATTACCGCCTTCACACTCAAACCGGCGGTGCTGTGAACGAAGGAGGCTGGATGGGAATTATCATCCCAACAAAGGCCTGCTGCACCTGTGCACCTAATGCTTATGAATGCAAAGCATTCTGCAGAAAAGTCAGGAGCGCTATGCTCTAATGTAATCCACTGGACAAAGAGGAGAAAGGAGCCCAATATGCGCGCACATCAGAGGGAATAATGCATTTCTGCTCAATTTATTGACGCTGCATTGAATTCCTCTTCCCTGAATGGCTCAAGCAAATCTCTTTCCAATCATCGTCATCATAATATTCCAATGGATTTTTATTCTGAGGTCAGAGAATATATGACGAGCATTTGAAGCTGCGGTTGCGTTTTTGTTCCTCCAGATTGATGGTGCCATGAAAGAAGCCCCCTTCCTTCACTGTGAGGTTATTATTTTCTTTCTTTCTTTTTTTTTCTGCATGTGCTTTACATTTTTTTTGTCAGGTTCTTTGATGAAGCTTTAAAGTTGTGTTTATGATTAAGATAAAAAAAAAAGGAAACCAAATTAAACACAGCACTTACAAACAGGGACAACAAGGGTTATCAGAAGAAGCTTTAAGTTTATACAATCTACTAATCTGACCTCCTCTTACACGACAAACCAGTTGGTTCTGGGATGAAAATGTTGGAGTCAGTCTGAAATTGTGGTTTTAAATATTCATACTTCTTAACCTTTTCATTTAGTCAAAAAAACGTGAATGTATTCGACTGGAATGTCATCTAGAAATTTGTACTCAGACCTTTTTTCTGCACTTCCAGCTGCAAACCCTCTGTGGTTTGTCTCATCAACATTCTGCATCAAAACAAGGGAGGTTTTGCCCTTTCCTCTCATCATACATAACAGGAGCCTCTGTTTTTTCACAGGTTTACTCTCAAATCTACACAACAACTTGGGGTAAAATGCAAACTAGGCCTCCTAAAGACGTTCTTTTCATCAACTTTCATAAAGGTTAAATTTTGGAACTGCACATGAACCAGCTTCCGTGGGGACTAATACTCCAAACTAATTTTTTTGTCTCTGCAGCTCCTCCAAAGTTTCTGGACCTTTTCTTCCTCTGATCTTTGCCCATCCTGTCATTTAATCTGGGTTTTGTGATCGGAAAATTTAGATTCTTCTTATTTCTTATATTGATTTATGCTCTTTACTCACTATAAAAGTTTTAACTCAGTTTGTTTCACCTGCAGGGCCACACAATTCCCCTGTGTGAGGGTGCTTGTAGACAAGACATATCTTATTTCCATAACAAACAAGATTCTTTCTAAAGGTTGCCCAAGCAGAACAGGGCTGATTACCGTGCAATAAGGGCCGAATAATGAACTGTTCTCTCTTTGCAAAGATAAAATAAAGTGCCAACTGAGTGAAATCCATCGATTTCTGTTTGTTTAACTGGGCTGAATAGTTGAATACTTTTTTCCCATGACAGTGTCCTTGTCTTGGTAGGTTTGCTTGTGTGCCAAATGGTTTCTGTGACGAACTGAGTTCTCTGAGATATTCTAAAATTGCAATGGTGTTCAAATTTTAAAACCAATAGAAATATTATTCAAAAAATCTTAAAAAATCTTTGATCAAAAGCCCCTGTCATTCCATCAGTGTAATATTTTGGAAAAATATAATATGCTAAATTTTGAAAATTTTATTCATTTTAAAAATAGTTGTTTAATTTACAAAGTTCTGAATGGATTAGCCCCACCTCCACTTTCTACCTACATTAGACCTGGCAGATGCATTTCCACCAGAGCCTCTTCCAGAGGAGACCTAGAGATCCCCCACAGAAGAATAACCTTTGGACAAACTGTTCTATCAGTCAGAGGGGGTAACTTCTGGAACAGCCTCCCAACAAACATCAGGGAATGTCCCACTTATTGCACATTTAAAAAGCACCTTAAAGGAATAGTACACCCAAAACATGATTAGCCTTCATTTTCTACTCACCCCATGCTGAACACCACTCCTGGAGTACTTTTTTGATATCTCAAATGCATCCTGGGAGATCTGGGAGGCTTCTTGCTGTCTGCTGACATTCAAATAATGGAGGTCTATGGTGCCGAGACAGAAAGGCCCATATTTCCTAAAAGCGAGTTCACGACGCTACGGAAACCGCGGCAGACCAAACCAGATGAAAGTGCGCATTCAGCTCGGCAAAGAACTCCTGCTCTTCCTCAACACTGAAGTCTCCTGCGACATTTTTCTTCGCTGTTTCTTTGCCACAGCGCGAATATTTCTTCTACGCGTATTTATTGGCAGGCAGAGCAGATGCCACCATCTGGTTTGCCCGCCGCTTCCATAGCCGCGGAACGCCAAGATGTGCGTCTATACACTACTGTTTATGCTCTAAAACATTCTAAATGATTATATTCAACACCAGACATCGACGCGCCCACCTCGTATGTATGCCTGGAATACATTGGACGAGCAGTATGAAGGAATATTGACACGTTTGTGGACCTTTTATCATGTTTTGGGTATACTATTCCTTTAAAATCCTATGAATTCAATTAACTTATTTTGCTGTGTAACATTGTCTACATTACTTAATGAGGAAGTCACCCACAAATATTTATCTACTTTGTGTAGGGCAAGTCCAGAGAAGCCAATGGTTAAAAATAAAGACCAACACATATAATATTTATACATTCTGGCAAAAGAAGACACTTAAGACAAGAAAGCTTCATGCTCTGAGGGTTCCATACAAACTCCTCTGCCCTGAAACTGTCTGCCCAACAGACAAAGGAAGGAAGAGGATATTGAGTGTCAATGTCACCAACAAATGAAAAGCCAAACCTTCTGCACTAAAACAAGAAAAAATCTCCAAATTAAAATCTATAGAATGTCTATAGCCACAGGAAACCAATGTTGTAAAGGAGGACCAAGGTGAGCCATCATGAAGAAACACTACTTTGAATGGGGTCTGTGGAAGCAGACCCAAGATGCAGGCTGTGCAAAAATGTCCCTTTAAGAGTTTAAAATATTGATAGGAAAAGTGCACATGGAACACAAAGACAAGATGGCTGAAGGAGTGTACAGAGTCATCTATGCTGAGTGAGAGTGGGAGACGCCATCAACTCTGGGATAGTGAAAGGGCTAAGACTTCCAAATGCATCCTGATAAATATGGTGGTAGACAAAGTAGGCAAGAGAGCAGTTATGGTGGACAGCGCAATCGGAATTAAAGCAACACAAAGAAGAGGGAACTTTAGAAGTTTAGAAGTTTGATTAAAATTAACAGTTCAGTGAGAGAATGGAGAACCTGTGTAGAGTGACCTGTGGTCATCTTGGATTAGAAAAGTTGAGTAGCAGATTCCAAGAACAACCTTAGAGATAACTGTCTGAATAAAAGAAAAGAAAAAAATAATCCTGGGAAAAAAAACAAGGTAAGGAACATCCCCCTAAAGATCTGAGACCTTTAGTTGAGAGTCATATTTCTATTTCTATTCCATTTGTCATGAAGTGTTTACCTTACAAATGGTGAAGTTACTAAAATAAAAATGTAAACCTAAAACGTTCCTTAAAACTAAAGAACTAATGTCATTAATTAAATCATAAGTTAGAGAATATGTTGAGGTGAGTTGTTGTTAGTTGTAAGAAACTAAATAGCCATGATGTTTTTCAAGGTTAAATGAACATGATGACAAATGTAAATTGTAAGAGCGGCATTAGAAAAAAAAATGACATCATGACAAAGAAGACGTATAGCACTTTTTTCAAAGAATAAGCAGATTTTTCCAACAATTATACATAATTTATATATATTCCTTGATGCCTCTGGCACATCTAAAGTGAAGTTTTAATTTCATGGCCACTATCAAACTGCTTTTTATTCTGTTTCTGTGTAATTAAGGCGTTTTTATGATTCAGAATTCAGAGTCTGCTTATGCTTTATGTAAACCCAGATATATAATCTATTCTGATCTTTCACTATTTCAAGAGTTCCCCATGACATCTTAGATCCACACAGGTTGCTTTTCAAGTAGGAACGTGGGTGGATGTGGCAGAATCAACATGGTTCCACAGGCAGTTTCTAGTTTCCCCTGAACTCAGTCACTATATATTTTGTCACATACAAAAATACTGCAAAGTCTGAAGAAATATAATTTTTTCCTTGTTATTCTGGAATATTCTTAGTTTCTGAGTTTGTAAATGATGGCAGAAGTTTGAATTAATCAGTACCAACTCTTACTCTACACATTATTTACACTTCTTACCGCTACCAACTGCACCAATTAACTCAACACTATTCAAACATCTAGTGTTATACAATGAGCTGTTTCTCCTATTGTGGATTTCATTCTAGATTTATTGGAGTAAATCAAATTTGTTGCGGTCATACTCCCTTTCCCTACTTGGTTCATAAATGGACAAACATTTTCCTCAGTGCAGAGAAAGAGGATAAAATCACAAAGTTGTATAAAGACTTCACATAACGAATCCCAACAATGCAAGTGTCATTAAAGTTATCTTTCGCAATGACAGAGCAGTAAAATAGAGAGTCATCTGGGTGCTCCTGGGTATGACTTGACCCGCTCAGTTGGAGTTAAGCTGTCCCTCAGTACCAAAGCCGAGTGGGAGAGTGGGAATAAAAACAAAGCAGAAGTACGACAGCAGGAGAACAACTAAAGCAAAGTTTATCCACAATAGAATAACCAGAACCGAAAGGAAAACCTTCATACAATGCCAACAGAGAGAAAACAAGATAACATTAGCCTGTTGTTTCTTTGCTCATCATTCAGCAGGGAAGAAAACACTTTTACAGAGTACTTTTTGCCATATAAGTCAGACAGTCATCTAGAAAAAAATATAAAGCTCTGGATGATCTTGTAAAACCTACTTAATTCTAAGCTGTAATAAAGAAGTCTTAGCAGTGACTTATTGGGACAAATGATCAATGGCTGTCCAACAAATGAACAATAAAACATCTCAAAGATTATTATTGAGTGAGAAAGATCATGCAAAAATAAAAAAATTTAAATTTAGGTTAATAAATCAATAGTTTTACTTTACAGGAAAAAAAAAAACACTAGTTGTCAGGACTCCTGTTTTTAGTCTTTTGTGTTTCTGTGTTTGTCTCCCCTTCATCCACCAGGAGGCGCTTGGCCTGGTCCGCCCCCTCACACACCTGCTGATGGTTTTCTCGTTAAACGGTGTTCTTAAGCTGCTGACTCCAGAGTGTTTGCCAGTTTAGGGTACTCTAGCCAAGCTGAGTTTAACTTTGTTTTTGCCTTTGCCTCTTGGCAGGAAGTCATCCTGCAAACTGGATTTCTGGGACCTTCACTCCCTGGAAGGATCAACTGAGCTTCAAACTGAGCTGGGGTTCAAACAGGGAGGTTTGGATCCACTTTCCCTAAGAGATCGTTTTGAGCTTCTCACTGAGAAAGGGATTATTCTCCACTATGATCTCACAAGCTCAAGTACCGCCGAGGAAAATCTGGAGTGGCAGTCCAGTTTCTCCGCTCACCAACCATCAACCCATTCTGGGTCAACCCTGTTCCGCCCTCCAATCGAATCAGACAACCACTGGAACCACGGCTTACACAGACAGGAGTCAAGGATTAAACAACTTCTCTGGAAATGTGAGTCGGCAACCAAATCCTCTTCTCCAAGTTCACGAGTCAAATTTCCCACTGAGCCTGAACTAACCGCTGTGTCTTCCCCTCACTTTACAGTTCCGGTTGAGCAGTGTTCAGAGCAACAATTTCCCTCTGTTTAACTTCTTCAATAAAACCTGTTAAACCTTTTCCCTGGTCTCTGTTTCGGTTTTCTGCATTTGGGTCTGAACTTTGTAACATCATGACACTAGTCTAAAAATATTTGTCTTCTAAAAATGTTTTAGGTTAAGATTTGATTTGGAAAGCTGAAACATGTTTTATTGATAACATAACGTAGGCATTTTGAAGTTATGAAATTATTTTTCTTTTTGCTTATAAAAAGTGAACATATTTAGTCAAAGAGAGCCACTCATCGGTAGCTGTTCTCGACCATATTTAGAAATGTTTAGAAAAAAAAGCAAAAGTTCCTTATAAAAAGTTTAGCAATGTTGCCGTTTTGTTGCCCACCAGAGTTCAGGATGTTTAACCAAAAAGTTTTCAAACCTAGTGTCTCTGATTTCCATACCACTCTGCCTCTGTTCTCACACTTGCCACCTTGATTTATTTAGGTCTTTCATGCAAGCACACATTTCGACCCATTCTCTTCTCTCAAACGATCTGCTCTGAATAAAGAACTGTGGGCAGGCAAGCATTTAAGCTCTCCCATGACTCTGCACTGCACACTACACAAAAAGCAGAGGGAGCCATGATGCATGATCCCATTCTCAAATTTTCTGCATGTGCAAAGCAAAAACCAACCCATCTCAATTTCCTCCTCTTCATGTTCTCCCAATTCATAATGTTGAAACACTCTCTCTCCAAGCTCCCCATTTTCAGCTCTGTAGCCACTATTACTGAAGTCAGCTGGGGACAAGCAATGTTTTCAACTGCTCAAATCCCTGATAGTCTCATGTAGCACTAACACAACACCTCCCCTGTTTCTGTGTCTGCTAATCCCTGGGATCAGCAGACACGGCTTGGTAATGACTGAAATGATTAGCCCTTCTACTTCCCCCTCAATCACCCCCCGCCGGCTGCTACAACACCTCGTATCGATCCAGCGCCTGGACTAGAGCTGTCAGATGGTCTCTTTGTTTTGTTTCCTATAAATCTTTTTGTCTGAACCAGTTCTCTTTGATTAAACTTTCATGAGGTTTTGATACAACTTAGAGAGGTTGTAAAACCACAACTAAGAAGTGTCTCCAACATACTAAGAAACCATAAAAGAAAAGATTAGAGTAAAACAAAATTGTGCTGAAACTCTAGATAAGATGATGAAGATGCAGTTATATATTAGGCCTTAGATGCACTCATAACCTGAGAGAAAAGTTTTCCAGAAAAACCTTAAACAACTTCAACATCTCCACAGGACATGCTTGCTTGCTCTTCAAAGACAGTGAAAATGACAGAGAAACCTGGCAGTCGGTTTGAAGCTCATTTACCTGCAAAGGCTGGCTCAATGACTGTGAAGAGAGCAAGTGAGGGTAGACTGGTTTACCTTACGTAGCTAGTGATATGAAACCAGGGCTAGACTCTTTTCAAAGCAAGCCTGACATATCTGTGGTGCAATAGAAAGAACACTTCACGGAAATAAGGAGCATCCTATGTCACAGAGATAAGCACTACCTCACACAATGTTCTACATGCATTTTTGTGAGCTTGACAAATAGCAATATTTCCTCAATTAAACTTTTTATTTCTTATTTTCTTTCTGTAAATGTATGAAAACTATAGTCACAGAACCTGGATATACTTTTTAATCTCATCTCAGATATTTTTGTTTACACTACTCTAATCATTCAAAGCCAACTTTATTCAGTCTGTTCTCTCGGGGTAGGGTGTGAAACTGAGGAGGTTTTGGTACCAACTGCGGATTAAGCTTATAGATGCAGGAGATCAAGAAGTAAAAACTCAATTTCTTTGTTGTCTGCTGCAGAAAGAACCCATCGATTCCAGTGAAACAAAAGTAAATAGGAGCTAGAACAGTTTGAGTGAGGTTGAAGACAAACCAATGCAGGCTCACAACCAACTTGTCAAACAGTGAAACTTGGTCAAGTCCCCTGCAACTCCCCTACTCCTCTTGTTAGAGGTTGTAACAAAAAGTTGCAAAACGATAACACCTAAATCTTTAATACTAATATAAATGTTACAGTATATTCCTAAAACTACAAACAGAAACTTCAGAATTAAAATTTTCATGGCAGATCTAATGAGAGTCATGTGACACATTGTCCGCAACCTTTCATGCACACTGTAAGCCAAGATATGACCAGAGGGATACCCCGTCAGTATCTGATGTGAAGAAAGCTTGACCAAGCATCAATATTTGACAAGTTGAGTGTGTTGGACCGGAAACAAGAAAGAGCTAGTTGTTAAAACAACAAACCTTTGCAATTTTCTAGAGGCAAAAGCAGCCAAAGCTACTGCAGCTAAAGGCCAGACAAGGCCCTCCTGGGTTCTGTCTTGGTTTGGGAAAAAGTGGTTTGACTCAGGTAAAAGGCAAATTTTCCCACCAGGGGTAATAAGTACAAACCTCAGGCCATGCATGATATTTTGGTCGTATCAAGAACGTCTTTTAATGCAGTGCATGAGAGTGTGTCAGAGTGCAAAGATGTGAAGATTTAGTGACAAAATTTACTCACACCAAATTTTTTATAGCCAGATCTACACCATTATTCCGAGGAGCATAGGAGTTCAGGACAGAGATGGTCAAACGAGGTAAAAAAACATATTTTTCTCAAAATAAATTGCCCCAACTGGTTAGCAGAGTAACAACATAAAGGGCAAAGACTGAGGTACCACAACTTGAACTCTAGAGTCGCTACTGAACTCCATGAACATGCAAGGGGTCTATCAATAAAAAAGTAAATAAAAAAGATTATTTCCAAGGCTACATCAAATCAGTGAGGACTTTAACTAAAGCAGCAGTAATGATGATTTGCACTGTGGCTGTGAGTGCTGGCAGTAAGGAAGAAGCTAGTCTGTATGCTTTCTCTCATAGTTTATTTAGCACAGGGAAACTTCCGATCTTTCGGGCAGAGTCCTGAACTGGGTCGGGTACCCAGTCGGTATTCAGAATACCGGTATTTATTACACCTAGAAAAACCCCACATATTTTTTCAAATGGAATGTTGGCAGATGTATAAATGACAAAAAAATGCGGGTATCGTAGAGCTACAGCATGAATGAAACTTATTTATATTTTCTTATTTATTAACTCTACATCTTAAAAATATTTTTTTTTTAACCGATGAAGGAAACATTCTTACTTTGGCCAATTTAGAGCTGTTAATCTGTGAGCGCAGAGCGTACTAAATGCGAGCTTGAGGCAATGTTCTTTCTGCCTCTGTTATTATAAATGGTTGTCTGTACAGTTTGTGGTCAGGGGTCGGATCGCAATTTATTATTTCCGGGTCCATACGGTCCCAGCCATGTTTTAAATGGTCATAATTGCGGGTAACTGTCAAGGTTTGTTTGAAGATTTTTTTCTGAGGACCCAAATGCAGAGGCTGACAGCCAGGGGTGAGTTCTTAAAAGGTTTAATGGAGATCAGGCAGGCAACAAGCAGGAATCCAAAAATCCAACTTAAAAATGTTAAAACAAAAAACAGGTATCCAAAAAATCCGACATAAAAATCAAAAACAAACCAGAACCATGGAGACATCAGGGGAAAACCATCAAGGAGCCAGGGTGAGAAAAAAGGTAAGACGAGGAACCAGCAAAAGAGGGACTTACTGGCAGAGGGGAGTGTATTTATGGCTGGACTGAACAACGGCAGGACTAATGAGCTGATAAGGAGCAGGTGTGACTAGAGCTGATGAGGAAGCCAAGGAAAAAGAACAAACACAAGAGGGCAACAGAGGACAGACAGAAAAACCTAAGCAACTTAAATGAATCCAGACACCAATAAAGCTAGAGAAAACAAGGTAAAACCTGGCTAAACTTGAAACTGAAAACTTAGAGAAAAACAACAGAACCAAGATCGTTACAGTAACAGGTAGGCTTTTGGTTCGGAACTCTCTACGGATGCGGGCGGATACAGTTTTGAACAATTCAGACCCATGCAGGAATCTTCTTCCTGGTGCCTAGCATCTATAAGGAATCCCACAATCCTTTGCTTGACAAGACATATAAGTGCAATCCACCACATGCAAATTAAGAATAATACTTTATTTTTTCTGGTGTACCATGTGTGACAAACAACTGTACACCCTTTCATATGTTTTGGGTTTTATAAATGAGAGCTGTAGTTGTTGACCACACTTGTATAGATAACATTTTCTGTAGTTCTTTTTTCGAAGGGCCGCAATCCCAATTTGACAAGCATCATCCATGTTATTCCATCACATAATGATGTCCAACAGATTAAAGGCTGTCTGACTTTGGAACAGTAGTCCTACCTTCCTTTCCCACTTATAATGGGTTTACTTTTGATTCCATGAAAGGTGAAGAAACATGAGGGGCTAGAATGTGCTGAATTCAGAGTGAATTAAGTGTTCTCAAAGTCTTCTGAAGAAGAAGAAACATCAACTAGTCAGAATGACGTACTACCAGCTAAATCTTAGCTTCTTGAAATGTGAGCAAGGTTTGATCTTAAAAACCTAATAGATGATTAGCAACACAATAGTATAAATAGTGGGTTATACAGATTATGCATATACATTTTCTAGTTAGAGGCATTTCCTTCACGTCTGTCAAGTCACTTTTTGTAAAATCTGACACAATTCAGCCTACTCTCCCATAATGTGTTTAATCCATAGATTATTGTTTCCTTTTATTTATAGAATAACTTAGTGAAGAAAAAGGAGTCAGAATTTAGCTGAAGATGTCCAGGTTTTTTAAAAGATAGGTACATCTCAACACTAACTCTAAACGGAAACTTGGGAACAATTTGGCTAACTCCAGTTTTAGCTGCCTACATATTTAGCTGAAATTGGCAGAGATAAATACATTTTGCTTGAGCATTTTTATCTCTTTGAATGAATCAGATGATAAAGTGATGACAGTATAAGGTTATGAGCAGTTTTGCGGAGCAGAAGTTATGATTCATGATGACCTGTTGGCCGTGATAGATTGCTGACCTGCTCAGGGTGTGCTTGCTGTCTGGAGACAGATAACCGATTTCTGTGACCTTGCATAGGATTTTATGATTGTGAATTTCTATGAATATGGTTTAACTCCATCTTCATATCTTTCTGCTGCTATATTACAAAACACTTACTTGTTTTAGGCACTTGCTTTTCGATTTTGCTTTGTTTCACAATATGAATGAGTTGCAGTGAAGCCACAGGAGAGTGGAGAGCAGGTGAGAGCAAGTGAGTGCAAGAGCACATCTTACTGATGGAGAGAAGTTAAATTGTAGCTATCTCCTTTAAGCAGTTAAATATATAAAGCTTTCAATAAAATTCTAACTTAAATGTATTCCTCTGGTTAACTTTGATGCCTTATTTTTAAACTAAAAACTAATATTTTCGGTGTGAAAGGAGAAAGATGGACAGTGGCTTTATGGTCAGATGTCAAGACAAACATAGCAGGTTAAGTATGTAAGTAAAACTATATTATATAGTAATTTTTTATTTAATAATGGTAAATGGATTGTAGTTTTTTGACATTTTATCAAGCCTTAATCAGTGTTGTATAGTAACGAAGTAAAAATACTTCACTACTGTTCTTAAGTATATTTTGGAGTACTTTTTACTTACTTTCCAAGAGTATATGTTTTTTTGAGAACTTTCACTTTTACCTGACTACATTTACAGAACTTAATTGCATACTTTTACTCCGATACATTTTCACTGTTTGGTTTAGTCACTAAATAACAAAACAAAACAAAAAACAAGCAAAAAGCCAGAGGGGTGAGGACAGTAGTAAAAAATGCCGGAGCGACCCTGCCTAATGAGAAAAAGCGCAAGTGTACTTCACTCCACCTACTGGACGCACATAGAGAAAGCCAGCCCACCAACTCTACCGTTGGTTGCTGTATATTATTTTATGAATTTTAACCTTCAAAGTTTACCAAAATGTATTGGCTTTGTCATTCAAACAGCATTTACCTTTTACGATTACTGTAAGTAGTATCTATTTTTACAATAATACTTTAGTACAAACCATTTCAGATACTTTAAGACTTTTACTCAAGTAACATTTTAAGTCAGTGACTTGGACTTTTAAAAGTCATATTTTGGAGAGGTACTTATACTTTTACTTGACTCCAAAATGTCAGTACTTTATACAACACTGGCCTTAATATCCCAAAGGCTTTAATATCAAAAATTGTTTTGCAATAATTTTCTTTTCTTTTAAAAATCTTTTTTTCCCCACTCCTTTATAGTTGGGCATATTTTTCAACTTGTGATTTCTACTACATGCTAAATATTAACGTGGTGGAGCTTTGAACACATTTTCAGATGATTTGTGGAAGATCTGTTCACTGGGGAGATATAAGAAGTGATTGCTCCGTTAGATTAGAACCTTATGTACCTTGATACTAAACAATACAAGAGCCATAGTTGTTTAATAATAATCAAATCAGTTTATCTATATTTGGATGGTGCCTTTAGTATTGTGGCTGATATATTAATGTTTATTAGGCTGCAGTAGATACACTCATCAGACACACAACGCAGGTTTCAAAATGAGGAGAATTACAAATATCCTGAATATTATCCTTAAAACAGAACGTTAAACCTCAAAGTGAATCCAAACAACAATTTTCAGAGAGAAGGTCTTCATCAGAATCTGTCAGGGCAGGAGGGGGACGAGTGAACAGGCCGTAATGAGTTCTCTGAATGAACAACCCAGGTTTCACGGCTGAGATGGGAGATGGGATGCTGCTGCTGCTGCTGCAGGGATGATTCACCTGTCACCGTTTTATGGATGCTGAAAACTCTCCCACGACATCTTGGCAAGTGTTTACCCGCCCAATATAAGTAGGGGACTTTGCTGGGAAAAAAAAAGGCTGTGCAGCCATAAAAAGCCATCCCAGCAGAACAGATTGTGGTGGGAGCGCTGGTGTCGCTGTAATGACTTAAAAACAAGCAACTCAGTCTCAATCTGTTCCCGATTTCACCATCCCTAGGCAACCTTCTGGTGGCTAAGTCATCCGCAGAGGAGGAAGCAGAACAGAAAGGAGCATACAGATGTGCCAAGCTGATTCAGATCCACTGAAACTGACTCAAGGCTGTACCACCTGTCTAAACTGCCTCCACCATGACTGACCAGAGACAACCCAATCTGTATCTCTACATTCTCTGTTCTTTCTTATCCCGTTTAAAGCCATCATTCTCCCAGCATCTCTGCTATTAATTTATAGTATTCCTGCATATTTTATGTGGACTGACTCGTACAGTACGAGTATGGCACTGTGGGTTCTGTGGGCACATCTGTGAAATCAAAAGGAGTTTAAGATAGAGCTGAGACAAAAGATCATTCAGTGGAGCGAGCAGTCAGAGGGAACAAGACTCTGTTTCACACACACATATGCACACACACAGAGGGGGGATTTAGGGCACGCTTGTGCGAGGCTATCACCCGGATGATGAATGAAGCCCACACACGCCTGGAAAACAGACCAGGACCACTTCGACCTTGGTTGCAAACACACAGGGGAGAAACCGAGAGGTTTGGTGAGCATGAGAGGAGACCCATGCATCCCCATGCATCCGACAGAAGTTTAGGATTTGAAACAAGACCATTTCATTGCACATTAATTTAATGACAAACAAAGGGTTCCGAATATCATGAACACCTCTCTGACCTTCTTGAAGCTGCTCGCTTGTTGTTTAAAAGTCACTACTTTTGGTCTGGTGTGGCTAATAAATGACTGGGTATAAATATACCAGGTTGCTCTGAGAGTTCTAGGAATGCTGCACACAGTTGGCTAAATAAAAATATTTCTTCAGGCAGGTGTGATAAATCTAACCAAAGCTTTTGTTTTCCAGTAAAAGGACATTGGACCCATGAAAGGTGATACAGGAAGTGATGAACATGAGCTGCTGAGCTGGTAATAGCCCAGCATGATGATACAGAATCCACCCAGCTGCACCCAACGTGCACACGCTTTGAACTCTGACTCATCTAAGATGTAATCTCTCCTTCGTGTGCAGATTTCCATTATGACTGGACAGTGCTGACAATTAAACTATGAAGCCCATCAATCAAAATGATATCAACAGGGCACGCTCCCTCCACTGGCCGATCCGACACGCCAAAAGGGGCCAGAGAGGAGATGACAGCCAAATAATCCATAAACATAATGGACATCAATATTGAAAAGATGACAGATGAGGCTGCCAACAGAGGTCGGGATTCAATTTCTATTCTTCTTTTTTCCTGCAGGAGGCCAGATCGCTTTTCACAAAGTCATTTATCAGCCGGGGGGCCAATGAAGAGAAGCCGAGCTGCAACATGTGAGCCATCGGCGGTTGTTCCACTGACGCAAATGACAAAATGAATCAGGCACACAACAATAATGACTGTGATATAAGTAATGATACCATCCAGTGCTTTGTGGGCTCAGAAATGCACTGCGTGAGGTAGCTCCACAGCGACAGAACATTAAGCAGGCTGAGACACAGGAGGTTTGGATAAAACACACTGAGCACATTATTCTGATTGTTTGTACGCCGGATGTAATCTGACCTGAATCTGACCCGTTAACCTGCAGTTTAACTCTTCAGTAAAAGTTTGGTCAATTTATGGATGAAAACAAAGAGGAAATCAAACAGAAAAAACCTTCTGCACTGGAAAAACGATCTAGAAATAAGTACAAATTTCTTAAATTAAGTGTATTTACCTCTTGATTTGAGTATGTAAATGAGATCATTGACTTTTTGCCAATGGAATCAGTATTTTTACTCTTAAAATAAGATAATTAGATAAAATTCACTTGAAATAAGACAATGCAATTGTGTTTTCTTATTTTAAATCTAAATTGTCCTGTTCCATTGACAAAATGTCTCTTTTACCACCTCAATTCAAGAACAAATGCACTTATTTTAAGAAAAAATGACTTATCAAGATTTTGATTTTTTGCAGACTCCTCTAGTTACATTTTGTACAGAAACATAGTAGCATAAAATAAAAAAATCATTTTGTATAAATAGTGTTTTTGTTTTTATTTCAATGATGATTGCATGTATGATTGCAGGTCTAGGATAGTTTGTTTTAACATGTCAGCAGAACATGATGATGACCTGATGCTGCTGGGCTGCACCAAGCATCAATTTTTCTCAGACAAGTATGACTTGATGACGCAGTAACTCAGGTCGCGTCCTCAGTAGGAGTGGATTTACAGCCATGTTTTAGCGCACTCCAATCAGAAGTGACAGCCATCAAAGCAAGGATACGGATCACATCCTTAATCATGTCATTTCTCTAAAAAAATATACTGATCCAGATTACAGTGGTGAAGGACAACATTTATAATTTTCTTTAGTAAAATTTTTCCTTCTGATTATACCACAAAGAGCTGATGTTATTTGATTAGAAACCAAATTGTTTTAGCTTATATTAAAGTGTATGCTCTTCTCTTGAACTGGGGAATAAACAATAAGTACATTAAAAACATGTTTTTAGTCCTAACATTAAATTCAGAAGGCCGGGAATGTGTTTCCTTATTTTGAAAAACTATCTGCAATAACATCAACTAAAGGTAATGGACTAAATCATGTTTTTATATTAGTCAGAGTTCCTTTAAAAGGGTTAATGATGGCAGTCATGGCTTTATGCTTTGGGAACATAAAGCCCTCAGGTTTCTTCTTCAGTCGTTCATCACAGATCTAGAATGAACAGAACCCGAACCCTGGAAGGTTTTGTTTGCTTTGGAATACTGACTTTCTAAGCAAATCCAATGAATCTAGGTAAAGGACAGATTATAAACTCCTGATTCAGCTCTTTGAGCATCTGCATACATAAAATGGTTTGTTATCCAAACTGCCTTTAGCTTCATGTAATTACTGAATGGGTGGTTCTGATCTTCCCCAGAGTCGCTTCCGTGCATGTTGCAGAATTTTCACAGAGCCTCTGATCTGAATTATTGCCCTTAACAGACATTTGCAATCAATCTTATAAAAAAGCACAGAAATACCCCAGCGCGTCCTCAACCCCTGGTTTGTCCTTACTCTGCTTAATATAAAATATAAAAAATAAAACTGTATTATGCAGGATCAACTTTTTTAACCTTTGAACTCTATTACATTGTTCACGCCCCAACATTGTATTTCACATGATGAAATTCTATTTGAGGGTAATTCTCATACTGAAAAAGTTGAAATATAATTAAGTCAGCTTTTTTCTCAAAATAAGTGTATTTTCTTCTGAAGTTTTAAGTTAATTTTCAATTAAATATGATGGCTTATGTGTAAAGTAAGAAAAAAACTATTCCATTATCTTTTTTTTTCCCAGTACATAATTTAATGATCTTATTTAGGAGCAAAAATAATGTCAAAATATGTTGACAGATCATCTTAGGGCCCTGTCACACCTTGCTGTTTTAGACAGAGTATGCCTGACATCCCAGAATCTTCTTAAATGCTGGCATACGCTGAACTTTCTATGTATTTTTTACACTTTGGGCATATACATATAGTATTCATAACAACTCCAGAACGTATGTCCAATGACAACTTATGCATAATGCACATGATATGATACACAAGCATCATTTTATGGGCATTACGAAGCATCAGTTAAAGATGCTCCCGGAGGCGCCAGGTCTGCATAAAGTGATGTCTTTGATCGCAGTGTTAACCTAGCTGCTATTTACCGCCCGCCAACCCAAAAAAAAAGAATAAAGAAAAAGACAAAAGGTTTGCAGTCCCAGATTCAGTGTCATGTCTGCTAGGAAGTTTTTTTGGTCGTGTTCGTCGGCGTGAACGCAGGGAGGATCCATCACACTCACCATCTCGCTCACCCTATGATGGGGATGAGGTCTGGGGGAGTACAGACATTTTCCTCCTGTGAACTCCCTTTATGCCAAAATGCTGCCTATATACAGTGATACAGTAGTTGTAAATTAGAAACACGTTCATCCATCGTCTGGAACACGTCAAAGACGTTGGAGATAAGTTCTTGATAAGTTACGCATAAGTTGTGCACAAGTTACTCAATAGTTTTGGATAAGCTAGACACCAAGACTTATGAGTAACGTTCACTTCACGTATGTCAGCAATAAGATAACTTACCTTTAAGTTATGGCCTATGTTTGGTATACATATATTTTTGAGCATGCTAGAAATTTCTCGTTCAGCGTACCTCAGTGTGGTCATAACTTATACAAAACGTACCCATAACTTATTGAATGTATGCCAGTGTTTTGGCTAGATTTTTCATACGTAAGGCATACCCTGGTCTGAATTGTGAAGGTGTGGCAGGGACTTTAGTTACCTGCTTCTATGAAGGGCACAACTCCATATTTAAGAAAATCTTATAACACTTATTATTACAGTAGATCAGATTTTGCATGAAAACTGGGTCTCTGGGCAGTGGCTCCTTTCTGCACCAAGGACATACCATCCCTGCCCACTAATCAACATGCCCACTTTGTGGTGATGTGAGGCAGATGCAATAATTTCTGCTCAAAGTTGAAAGAAGAGGCTCAATTAGGGGCTAACCTTCACAACAGCTGTTCTTTTTTTAGCTAAGTTATAAACATGTGTTTCTTTAACTGAGAGGTCTCAGACTTTGTTCAGCCGTCCTACTGAAGAATCACCAGAAGTGGCACGATATCACGAAGCAGTGTCTCTAAGACCAGGTAATTATTTGCGGTATTGCATTAAGGATTATTAAGGCTGAGGGTGTTTTTCTTCTGGGTCGGAAAAATAACACCAAGAAAAACAAATATTTTATAACTAATGAACATTTTTTAGTACAATATTTCATTTTATGTCCAGAGGATCCTGCTGCCTTGGAGCAAGAAGGTTCCGGGTTCGATTCCCGGCTTGGGGTCTTTCTGCCTGGAGTTTGCGTGTTCTCTCTGTGCATGCGTGGGTTCTCTCCAGGTACTCCGGCTTCTTCCCACAGCCCAAAATCATGACTGTTAGGTTAATTGGCTTCTCTAAAGGTTAGGTGTGAGTGTGTGTGTGAATGATTGTTTGTCCTGTTTGTCTCTGTGTTGCCCTGTGATTGACTGGGGACCTGTCCAGGGTGGGCCCCGCCTCTTGCCCACTGACAGCTGGAGATAGGCACCAGCACCCCTCATGACACCAGCGTGACGGAAAATGGATGGATGAAGAGGATCCTCAATAAATTGGTCTGAAAATGCAACCAGTGGAATAAGCGTGAATCCACTGGGCTAAAGTAAAGTAATATTGGAAACTTCATCTCTTCATTTTCACCTAATTCTTAGCCTCTTATTCATTTGAATACAAATTGTAATATTACCCTCTTTTATGTGAAGCTAACATTTACCTGATTTTTCTTCGCATTTCTGCACTTCTTCTTTACCTTTCTTTCTTTAATTTCTCATATAACACATTGAATTATCTTGTGTATGAATGACTCTGCCCTGCCAGCAGTAAAACCTCTCTAAAGTAAAAAGAAATCCAAAGAATCTAAAAAACTCAGTTATACTTTAAGTAAAATCTATTCAATTTTTCCAACAGAATCACTTTGCAGTTTGATGTGTTGTAGTAAATCCATTAACTTTCATGTTCATCTTTGTGTTTTTTTTTTTAATCCTCAGGAATTAGCTGTGGTTTAAAACCAGATATTTCCTTTTATTTACACAGGCAAGACTTTAATAAAGGAAAAAAAAACAAGAAGCAAATTGAAATTTTTACTGCGATGTTCAGAATGTGCAGCAGCAGATTATGCCTTTCTCCTCAGTGTTTGCAGGGTTTTCCTGTGCCATCTCAAAAGAAAGATTTTCTTATTTTAACCCTTGAATAAAAAGAAGTTGGCCTGAAGCAATCAGACTGGAAATCCAGCAGCTGAAGGTGGAAGTGCAACAGAAGCGGTTTTCCATATGATTTTACTAATGCATGACGACAAACCCGCAGCATCCACCCAAAACATTTACTGTCGGTTAGGATGTAAAATTTTTAACAACACTAAATCATTCATGCTCTTCCTGGCTGCCTAATTTTAAGTGGAATTAATTTTCCATAAATGTGGCAGCAAGCTGAGATACCAAAATATTTGTCCAATATTTTTCTCCCCTTTCCTTCTCATATCTTCCCTCTAATTCTCTTATTTGCCCTCATCCACCCAGCAGCCAAAGATTCTGAATTTCCCATCCATATCTCACATCGGCATGCTCGTTGGAAATTCAATTAATTTCCCTCTCAACTGGCGGCAGCATCTAGCCCTCGCTAACCTTGTCATATTTACTCTCGGAGCTCCAGCACAATGCAGAGAACGCAGGAATGAGCTGGCAGCCAGTAACAAAAACCCCTCTCATTTTTCTCTCCCCATCTTTTTTTATTCACTCTTGTGGAAAATTGTGTTGCACGCTTTTTTTTTTTTGAGTGGTCATTGTGCAGAGAAAACCTTTTGTTTCATGGGGCTTGTTTAGGCCACAAGCAGCCCACCTGTGCAGAACTGTAATGTACCATAAAAACCAGAAGGTTACATAAAAATAAATATAAAAAGACTCTTAGGTTATGTAAGCATGGAGCTAAATAGTTGTTAACACAGTTTGATACTGGGAACAATTACCATTACCAATGATAATATGGGATGTTTTTATTTTTTTCATGAAATGAGTCAAAATAAGGAATGAGACCAACAGGATGTTTATGCTACAAATATCTAAAAGCCAAAGTTCATGTCTTATTATTTCAGAAGTTACAGCTGCTAGCTCTTTACAGCCCAGCAAAATGTATTAATTCCATTCAATTTACTTTATTTATATAGCGCCAATTCACAACATGTCATCTAAAGGCATTTTACAGAGACAGTTTAACCACATCATACAGAAGAACTGATAAAAAGGTTTTTTAACTAAGAAAAAAAGCTTAGTTTTCACGTCATTGACTGTGTAATTCATGCTCTTCCTGGATGAGGATGCGGATGTCGTACAGCAATCACTGTGATGTTTCAATTCAGTCTAATTTATATAGCGCCAATTCACAACACATGTCATCTCAAGGCACTTTCACCCAGATAATCCAGTCAAAAATTGATTCAAAGTTTCTCTATCTAAAAAGAGGAAAACCAGTTGATTGCATCGACTTATTGACTCGAATGCAATCCCTCACACTATAGAATGTTTGTAGCGACGGTGGAGAGGAAAAACTCCTTTTAACAGTAGAAACCTCCAGCCAGAACCAGGCTCAGTGTGTGCTGACCATCTGCAGAGGCAGACTGAAATTTCAAGGAGACAGAAACGAAGATACAAAAAGCAGCTGTAAAAGGCGGCCCGTCCGGGAAGCACACAGCCAGGCAGGCGAGCTCCGAGGCAGCTCCCATTCCGAAGAGGATGAAGAGCACATCCAGCCAGTCACTGTCAGAGAAACAGGACTACACTGGAGAAAAACAGGGCAATTTCCAACACTCTGTCTGTTTCCAATGCTGAGATTTGTCAAGCTCAATGTCAAGCTGATTATTCGCTTTGGACCAAGCATTTCCTGTGGGTCAGATTTGCAGTGTCTTTATTATATAGTATTTTAGGTTATCCAAGAACGGTGACATCCATGATTGCTAAACATCAGTAATTTAGTATTTGCCTTTATAAGGACATTGTTTTAGAAGACAATCTTTAAGTTTTAAAAATTATGTCTATATAATTTTGACCATATTCTAGAAATTGTCAAAATTCCAAATGCAAGGTCAATGGAGAGCAACAATTGCTTCTCAGAGATCATTTCTAATGTCTGTCACCTTTTTATTCTTATACATGCAGCTGTAGCAGTAAACTGGGACCTGAAACAAACCCACTAATCTACAGTGACTCCACGTTCAGTTGCATCAATGTATACCTTACTGCTTTTCCATGTTCTCCCATTGAACCCTTAATAAATGTTTGTTGAACCAACATGGCAGAGCAATGAGACAGGAGCTGATGAATGTCTGTTTTTGTATCCTCATGCTACGTTGGTTTAGCCAACTGTAATTATTGTTGTAGTTATTACATGGAGGCATGGATGCTGCCGTTCAGAAAACCTTTGTTCTGTTAATGAATAGCCAATGATTACAACATTAGATAATATAAAAGTCATTTATGTCTGCTTTGTTCAAGAAGCCTGGCCCACTCTGTCGCCCTCGTCTTCTTTCCCTTCAATTTCATCAGCTTGCAAAACACTCGCAGAGACAAATTCCCTGAACTTAGTTAAAATGTGGAGCAAATTTTTTTATTTCTTTTAAGAATAATTTTCCCCACAGCATTTTTTGAGTAATGTTTAAAAGAAGCTATAAAATTCTTTGGGTTTGTCTGTATGTGTATGCCCAAAGGGAAGAAAAAGAAACGGTAGAGAAAGAAACACAGAGGGAAAAGTCTTTAAAATGTGCAGTTTCACTTTTATCTCAATCTCCAAAGTGAGATTGGAGTAATTATCCAGTTCCGGTACGTGCTTTGATGAGGATTACAACTGAGCCATGCTGTTAAATTTAGTATAACATTACCATTAATTGAAGTGGTGTTTCAGTAAGACATTTTAGAACACGATTAGATGAAAGATGCATTAGCAAAGCATCGCAAGTAGATCAAAACAAAGTGTTTTAGCTTCAGGTAAGGAATCTATGGGATACAATGTAAAAATTCCTGCAGAGACAGTAAGTTTCTAAGAAAAATAAACTGAACCCTTCCATGTTAAATGGCTATCATAGAGTTTATCATAGTTTGTGCTTCTGTGGGATCAGAGCGTTAGAAATCCTTTACTTCCTATCATAAAACCTACCCAGTTTATTACCACATACATCTGCTAGTTTTGAGTGCATATGTCCATTTAACACCATTCAGAGCTGTTGGATGCGCTTCAGAGGCTGGCAGCCCAAGGCGAAGGTAGACGAATGTCACCGTGCACTTACCAAGTTCATTGTTTCACAGAATCGATAAGAGAATCGAACATAAATCGAATCGTTTCACAGAATTGTTAAGGGAATCGGAATCGTGAAAATCGTATCAATTCCCAACCCCATATATAATATATACCTATATATAGCCTTGTATAGCAACACTGGCTCTAAGTTCATTAGCCCACAATAAAAAAGGACTACTTGGGCTGAAGCATTCATGATTAAATGTTTATCCTGAAGCAAATATCACATCATGTGACAATTCAATCCAATTCAGTTTGTTTTATATTTAGCACTAATTCACAACATATCATGTCAAGGCACTTTCACCAGATCATCCAGTCAAACTGATTAAAAGTTTTCTATCTAAGAGTTCTAACAGTTGATTGCATCGACTCATTGTTTATTGTTTACATTTATTTATTATACATATTTTTACAGCTTTGGAAAACATAATGAAGTTTTGTTGACCTCTTGCACATCGTATTGAAACAAGTAAACAAAAAGTCCATCTTTTTCTCTTTTCATAATGTTTTGCAAAAGCTTCAGGGAGACACAAGGGGGGCGTTAAAGAGCCGCTCTGGAGCTGCGGTTTGCCGACCCCTGATCTACACCAACCAGCAGCTTCAGAACACTCTTCTAGATTTTTGTCAGCAACAGGAAAGCCCAAACATTACTGAGAACATCACTGCACAGGCCCCATATGGATGACATGTATACAAATACCAAACCATGTTGGTTTATTGTGTGGGGAACCAGAATACCTTCTTTATAAGCTACAAAAGGTCAAGGTTGAGTGTATTGTTAAACTAGAGCTACTCCAGACTACAATTACATTATGAGCGTTTCAGGCAGATGGTTTAATAGCTGTTACTATAACCAACATCTTTTTCCAAAGTGGAGGCTGCTATTAAGAAGCCCTTTGCCGCACACAGACTCTAAATATGCAACCCCTTCCACCGATCCATTCAAAATGAGTTCACTTCCATTTTGCCGCTTGATGCTCTGAGCCATTTAAAAGCTCTTCAGGCACTGCTTGCTTATTTCATTGGGAAACCCAAATAGGCTTTCATCCTTGCTTTGAGAGCTCACAAGAAGGCATATGGAGTCCCTTCAGTGGGAGCTACTGTGCTTCGCCTGAGCAGCTAGAAAGAAAATGAGTCCCTCTATCAAACCCAAAACAGTCTTTCACTCATTTAAACAACGTTAAAACATCTGGAATGATGCCATTTTCAGCCGTTAACATGAAAGTATTGTTGCATTGGGCCACAAAGCTTTAACTGAAATGCCCTCTGTTGAACAAAAAAAGAAACCAAAAGGCTGACGTTCCTAAAAATCCATGCATTGAATTTGAGTGGATATGCAATGTTCAGCCCAACAAGGCCTCACAGATGCATCACACTAACTCACACTATTGGTTTTATTTATTTCGTTAATTCACAGTATGGATTGCTTCTGACTTTAAAAAGGCTGCATTATCCTGGACGCTTATTTACAAGGGTCATGGGTCGTCAGGCGTTGGTCCAGTTACACTTGGCTCTGCTCTAGTAAGCAATCCACACGGACAATGCAGAGAGGGTGGTGAAATTCCACCCCGCTCACTTTACGGCGCCATCAAATTTAAGGAGCATATATTCGCTTGTTGGATCCTGTTCTCTGTTTAGATGACCTTGATGGACCTTGATTTTACTGTGTGAGTCACGGTGCGGTGTGTGTTATGCAATACCGAGCAATGAGCAGGGTGCCAGCATCCCTGGGTCCACCACATCCCTTCCCAGTTTAACCAGTGAAGCATCAGTAGCTGATGCACCACAACTTCCAACACTTCTCAGCTGCACTTCTTCACTCTGTATCACTAACATATCCAGTTCCTGATTGGTTAATATGTCTGTCATTTTCAGAGAAGTTTAAAACTGTAAAAATTTCACCCCGCTCTGTGTATCCACTGCACTCAAAATATCTGCTTCGCATTACAGACCATTGATTCACTTTTGAACGCAGCTTTACATAGAGATGACATGTAAACCACTCACAGCATCCACCCCAGCGTAAACAGATGTTAAGAGAGGTTCAGAAACCAACAAACAAAACGAAAACAACTGTGCTCCCAGAAATCTACCAAATATAGATTAAAAAATGTTTGATATTTATTACCACACAGCATCACAATGTTTGCACACTTCTTATTAACCTCAACATTATAATTTCTCTCTGGCTATTGTTTGCTCACCATGTCGGTCATTTTACTACTTTATCCATTTCAAACCAATGTGAACTCTAGCCTCATCGTGAGACCATCCTGATCTCGCGAGCTTTCAAGGTTGAAAGCTCGCCAGATCAGTCTGGAGACTCTCCATTAAAAGAAATTTGGAGCCGTTCACCAAGCACAACATCCAATCAGCGTTTGGCCTTTGAGGCGGGTTGAGTGTGACGCAACGAGAAGCGTGAAAGTTCAGTCTAAAGAACATGGCGGCGCTTCAGCCCGATGAAAACACTAGCGTTAAGCAGCACGGCTACTCGAGCAAAGTTTATATCGGAATTACAGAGTATTTAGACACTGAAAAGAAGAAGCAAAACACACTGCTCTTGAGCTTTTCTCAGAGGAAAAGATGTTTTGCTCTTCTCCCCAACTGGTTTCGGCAAGAGTTTGATCTATTAATTGGTGGCTCCTCTCTTTAAAATTGGTCTCTGTTAGTAAAATATATGCTTAGTGGAGTCTGATTGGTTTTATTTGGCCGTCTATATCACCAACATAGGCCAATCAGCTAACCAATATTTTAGCCCCTTCCCAAAATTACTTCGAAGGTTTCCAGATGGATATGGAGCAAATCCATCCTAGCGGGAAGGTTATGTGATCTCACCTGTCTGCATGTTGCTGTGATTGCCTGCTTTGAGGTCCTTTTTGAAAAATAATAATGATAATAAAGTGAAAAGAAAAGGTAAACAGAGAAACCTGAACTGAACAGTGGAGCAGTACCTCTTTCTGGAAAGCTTTAGAAAGAAAGTAGAAGGGTGTTGGAAGGCAAATTGGTTCCCAGACCCAAAGACTCTGATTTTGAGGCACTCTTTAAAGCTTCTGTTTTTCTACTTTATGCACCAGCCTGTAAATTAAGCATCAATATGTGTTGGTTTTAAAGAGTGGCATTTAAATCATCTAGGAATGTTTATCATCTCACTTTAGCTTGTGTGTTTTTATATTCTTTAAACATATTTATCATTAAGAACATTTCAGTCTGTAATACTATTAAAATTCTTCCATATTACATAATTTTTACATGTTCTATATTTCAGTTTATGATTATCTCCGACCATTATTTATTTATTCTTTCAATTACATCCATACAGGCGCACTTTCAAATTAATCTGCTGCTAAAAAGCATCTACCGCTATTGGAAAGATAAAGTTTATCTTATCAGCTTATTAGTAAATATATCATCATTAAAAAAAGCTTGTTTCCATTTATTTCACTATCTAGGTTTTGAATCAACCTATCAGCTCCCTCTGTTTCCTTCCTCTTCTCTGATTCAGCCACTCCTAGGCTAATAGGATGCTTTATGAATAATTTTTATCAAGATAAAATATTAAGAAAAGTATTTTCCTACAGTAATGTAATCAAGAGCCACTTAGGACCTTTTGTAAATATAATGCCTGGATTTGAGCAACAGAAAGCAGACTGTTAACACTAGCTTGTGGACAAATGGCACAAAAAACATGTTTCAGTAAAAAGACTCAAGGAGAAACTGCTCCAACAATAATGCTTAAAGTCTTTTATGTCTGTAGATAAAGCACTATTGGCCGTTACTTGTTTTCTATAGCTTGAAACAAAAGATGTTTTATTGAAATCTGGTGTTTAATCCATTGGTTTGATGAAATATAAGAAAAACAGAAAAAAGGAAGAAATGTTTTTTTTTTGATCATCAATTAACAGTTTAGATTAATTTAAGCTTTTTCACAGCTGAAGGATGAATATTTCTTTATGTTTTCAGGTTTATCGTCCAAATACATCCTTCACTTGGTCCTGTTATAGGATGCATACATACAGTAGGTGGTGCGATTACAGCCAACACTTTAGAGTCTACATGCGTCAAACTCAAAGCTTGGAGGCAGAATCCTGCACATCAACAGCACTTGATGCAACCCTCAAAAGTGGAAAAAAAATGTACATAAAGTTAAGATAGTAGAGCTCTTTGTAAATAAACTAAAATTATAAATTTCATTTTTCCCATGCAAACAGCCCTTTTAAAGACTTAGTTGCCTGTTACACAAATTAGGCTTATGGATGCATTTTTCTAGCCCCTCGTGAGACCATCCTGATCTACGCCCGAGCTTTCAAGTTTTCACTATCCCGCAGATCAGTCTGGAGACTCTCCGTTAAAGAACATTTGGAGCCGTTCACCAAGCGAGCGTCCAATCAGCGTTGGCTTTGAGGCGGGTTGAGGTGTGGCCTTGCTAAAGAGAAGCAGCGACAGTTCAGTCTAAAGAACATGGCGGCTTCAGCCCGATGAAACTAAGCGTTAGCGTGGCTATCTAGCAAGTTTTATCGAATTACAGAGTATTTCTTCACTGAAAGAAGAGCAAAACACTGCTCTGGAGGCTTTTATCAGAGGAAAAAGATGTTTTTGCTCTTCTCCCGACTGGTTTCGGCAAGAGTTTGATCTATCAATTGGCTCCTCTTCGTCGTCACTCTGTTGAAATGCGTCAAATGCCGATTGATCTGATTGGTTTATTTGGCCCATCTATCACCAACATAGGCCAATCAGCTAACCAGTATTTTCGCCCCTTCCCAAAAATTACTTCAATGGAAGGTTTCCAGATGGATCCATCTGGCGGAGTCAGGTTAGCATTTTTCTCACCATGACCCTAAATTATTTCAATGTGACCTTTTTTCATCATGTGGATGTTGTTGGTGTAGAAGACTGATAAAAATTCTGGACATTTTTGTGACAAACTGTGATTTTTTTATTTTTTTATTGTTATGAACAACTGAAAAATCAGTCCAAACAAGGCAAAAAAATTGTATGGTGTTGGCTTATCCTAAGCAGAGAGTTTCAAGAATTTACTGATACTCCAAACCAACAAAACCTAAAAAACAAACCATCCTTGAATTGGCTTCAATAAACTGGCTGTCTGAGTGTTTTAAAAGTTTATGTTGACATTATTACCTATTTTCTTATGTTACTGCCGTACTGTTTTGATCTTCTTCAAACCTTCTGGTTGTCTCTATCCATTAAAGGAGAAGTCTAGTCAGCAAGGAATAATATATGGATCTTTATCTTTAAGTAAAACTAATAAGTTTTTCTGTGATTTCATGAATTTAGCGTTAATCAGTAAAAAAGTATAAACAATAGTTTTTGTGATGATCATTGGGAGCCGTCTGGGAGCGCAGTAGGTGGCAGTAGTGTTCTTTGACAAACATTCAAATAAAGAAAATTACTCTTAATTAAAAACACTTATATATTGAACAGTGTGTAATCATATTTACATTTAAAAGTACTTTCAGAAGTTTGAATTCTGAATATGACCAGGACTTTTCCTTTAAGTGACAAACGCTCAAATGAAAATAACAACAACAAATTACCTTAATTAAAAACACTTATATATGTGTAAGCATTTTACTGTACTTTCAGAAGTTTAGACTACCTGGAGCTTCCGCTAAGAGGGAAGGTTCAAGAGGAGGCTACAGAGGCTCTCTGCTACTACTTATCCCTGCATATCGACACCCGCCTCCTTTTCTGCTTTTATGTTTCTAACCTTAACTAGACCTGGTTAAGCATATTCTTTTCATTGGTCTTATGTTGAAATTTTAATTGTTCTGACATCATATTTGATATATTTTTCTAGTAGCCAGATGTGTGCAGCACCTTGTTTCCTCTGATTGGTTGTCCTGATCTTTAAAGTTGCTTGGCATAGCTCTTATTATGTTTTTAATGAAATATTTGCATTTTTACTGAAGCTTATTGTATCATTGGAATCTTATACTGGCTCACTGGTCCTCACAGCGAAAAGTAATTTCTACTCAGCAGAGATTATAAAATTTCTGGAAAGAGTATAAAACTGCATGGAAAATGATTTAATTGTTGTTTCAACTGTTTGGACTAAATCTAGTGACAGAAGAAGCCCTGCCCGGTAGTCAAAGTGAGCTCAGAGAGAGATGTTGGGGTCTTCTGCACCATCTCTGTCACCTTAACTGACTGGCTGCAAAGCTGTGGCAGAATTTCTCCGGAAATGTCCGCCTCCAGCCTGCAGCCTCTTCTGCACAGAATCCACCGATGTCAGCTGGTTGCACAGTCAACCCCCAACATGCCACTTCTAATCTCGCCCCCAGTCTGTTGGGCCGTACTCGCATTGCTGAGCTCTGGAGTGGAGCCTTGGACAGCCGGATGGCTGGTGAAGACTGGCAGGATTTGGTCCCAGAGGCGGAGGAGGGAAGGCTAATCTTGTGTGCACAAGACCACCAGGGAGGATTGGCCAGGGCTTAAGAGAGATATACAGGGAATAGAGAATTGGAAACCAAACCAGGTGAGCAGAAAAGGCCCAGAGAAAATACAGCAAGTGCTGTGTCAGAGAGCAGAGGACATTAGTGGGGTGGGAAAGCGGGGGCTAGTGTGCTGCTACGAATTTATAAAACCATAGCGAGCTGCAACCTGTCAGGAGAGTCCATTTTTAAAGAAATGAGCCATGAACCTGATCAAACCTGCACTGAGTGGTTAGCCAACCCTGCTTTATTTATATGCACGGTTCAGAGGGGTTCATATTCATTTCTGGTGGAGTTTCAGTGCAGCTGCTAAAGCGATAAAATAAACTCACAACTTTTTTTAGCTCCTTGAAAAGAAAAAGGCAAAAATTAATTGGCTGTTTTCCCACTGAACCTTTTTCCCCCTTTGAGCTGTATGTTCAAATAAACTCCAACTGATATTTCTGATGTACGTTTTATTTCTCAAACAATGAAATCTGTAACAGAAGCCAGCCTTTCTACAAGTCTGAACTGAAAAAACCAAATAGTTATTATTAGTGTGTGAGTGAATATAATGAAAATTGGTTTAATCAAGTCTCCTGACTTGAAAAAGTGCCATATAAGTACAGGCCATTAACCATTTAATGAGGACTAAATACCACTGTAATTAAAAATCGAGGTTATATGTCAACCTAATGCCTTTATGTAAATCACTGAAACCACGACACTAAAGTCAGGTGATTAGAGGAATTCATTAAGGATGAATGTGTCAATATAATTAAAAGTACTTACTTTTGAACTTCACTGTGAGATACTGTATGTTGGGAGTGATTTCCCTTTTTTACATAAAAATAACAAAATATATATTTTTTAATCTGTTTTCTTTCTGTTTTATATTACAAAACACCTGTAAAATAAAACCTGGAAAAAAAATTAGATAGGGAAAACAAACAAGTTAAATTACTAGTAGTTTGAAGTTTGACTGTAGGATAGAATATACAGATATAAATCGTGTAATCATATTTCTGTCATTCTGCAAGATTTTTTTTCAGCAGGAAACTTTTACATGACCTATCTGACCATATACTTCTACTGTCAATGAATGAACGTATCTTGAAATAGCTTCACTATCCATATAAAATGAATGAATAAATTGGGGAATGGTGGCCTAGTGGTTAGGGTACATAGAGTTTGGAGGTTCTACAGGTTTGAACGCCCACTCCCACAGGCTGCCACTCTGGGTCTAAAGCAAAGTGCGCTTGGGCTCTGAAAAGGTTGCAAAGTACCCGGTTTTGATCACCACCGCCTGCACTCTTAACCTGGATTTGCTCCACATATCCATCTGCTGGTTGGCTGATTGGCCTATGTTGGTGATAGACGGGCCAAATAAACCAATCAGATCAACGAAGCATATGACGTACTAACAGAGCGACGACGAAAACACAACTACAAGCCAGGCTACTCTTACCGAAACCAGTCAGGAGAAGAGCAAAAACATCTTTTCCTCTGAGAAAAGCCTCCAGAGCAGTGTTTTGCTCTTCTTTCAGTGAAGAAATACTCTGTAATTCCGATAAAACTTGCTCGATAGCCAC
>JAGKQL010000062.1:30533500-30577662 GCA_018398635.1 Cyprinodon brontotheroides
CAAACAAAACAAGCCAGTCAGTGAACAAACAGTGTAGAGCGGATGTATTTTTGACCAATCAGAGGTCTGCGGCACTATCTGTGGTCACCTACAGTTTGGGAGAGGAGCAGCAGAGTGTCTGCGGAAGGGGCGGGGGCATATCTGCCTTAACTGTGACACACATGCAGACGACTGGTTTCTGAGAATAAACCAGCTGCAATTAGAACAGAAGAAGAAAAAGAAAAAAAAGAAAAGATGAAAGAAAGAGGAGATAGAAAGGAGACAATGACATAACATTTTCAGTCTGCTGCATCATCTGCAACGAGATGCAAAAAGAACAGCACAACTGGAAGACAAGTAGTATTATTTATACTACTTCAGCCTTAGCCTAACTGCCCTGAGCACCCACATCTAGTTTACAGTCCCTGTAGGGTTTAGCAAACTCCACTTTACATTTTTCAGGGTAGAAAGGAAAAAGCTTGTGGGTACAATCTAATGGTTGCTATGGAGACTAAGTCACAATTTAATAAATATAAGCTTTGGCAATGTTTTATATCAACTCTTCACTGAGGCGGAAACAAACTTCACTCCTCATCCAATATTGTCTGTTACAATTAGGTCTGGTTTAAACTTTGTTACTTAGATTGTAGATATGGAAAAGTTTACTCCAGTCTCTCCTTTTAAATATTTCTTAAGGCCTTCTGTCCATATGGATATGAGCTCTGGTGATTTTTTAGGATCAAATTAGATCATTTTTCATCTATTATTTTGGAAAAACACGTTTCCAGGTGAGCATGCGAACTGGATGACATCATACCTGCATCTCGTTCTGTAACCTGCATGGGCCACCAGTGTCACTGTGCCTACCACTCATGAATTGTCAATGTATTTTTCTAATCTGTTGTTAGTGTGTTTCTGTGACATTATCTCAGTGGCACCAAATGGGCACTGAATGTACGGTACACTATAGTGGTATGAGTGCTGCTGCACGCGCCTATGAGAAGGGACATCGTTTTCAAAATTGTCCCGATGTGGATAAGTTGCATTAAATTTATAGCAGTTGTTATAAGAGCCAAAAGGCGTGAACTAAAAAATCTTCACCTGCAGCCTAGAATGAATGAGTAAACAACAAAGCTACAAAGTTATCTGAATGCTAATGTGATTGAAATCCATTAAAGAGGTGGGATTTTTTTCTTTTTGTGTGTGTGCAGGGGCCACTTTAAGAATAATTGACAATATTTGGGAAGCCAGTAAAGCAATGACAATGTTTTTTGCAGCATAATACATGCAAGTAATTTTTGTCCACTGTTGCATTTCATCTTAGGGAGATCAATTGATATTAAATTCATAATTGCATCAAAGGACCTGGCTCCTTAATTTAAATTAATGAAGTGCTGGCAAATCCATAATGTTGTGGGTCTGATCATTGCATTAATTACCCCAGTCAGGTTATTGTATTTCAATTAGGCCCAGTACAGTGCTCATCTTTTCATTAGTCAACAAGCACCAAAAGTAAATGCTGCAGAAACAGAGGGCATTTTGGTTCACATAGAGAAACAGGTTTCCCATTAGATCAAAAAGGTGTTTTAGCTGTAATAAAACAGCTGATAGGTGCATAGTCTGGATAAATGACATTTCTAAATTCATACTACAGTAACTCTGTTTGAGGACAAGTTTTTTTTCTGAAAGATTACCACACTGTGTTTTTTGTGTTTTACATTTTGTTTTTGCTCAATTTGTACGGCAAACTGCCGCTAACTCAGGTATAACCTCTCGGCAAAGGCTGAAATTAATGAGGAAAAGTCCAAGATAAAAAGAGCAAAAAAAAAAACACAATAAATATTTGATTCCAAGAGGGATAAGACTGGAAAAATCCTCGGAACGCAGCATGAAGGTTGGTGTCCAATGAAGCGGAAGCTACAGCTTCGGATTTGGCTGCTAATTTGATGGATGTGTGAGAAAAGGTCCTTATTAACAGTGATACCAGTGCTAACGATGCTATGTCTAGTCTTCAAAGTCTAAGTACAAGTAATAGATGTTAGACAGATTGTTTGATTGGCTGGTTTGTACCTTAATGCTTTGTCCCTGTTTGTCTTGGGTAGAAAATCGGGATTTATTTTTCCTTGACGCTCTGATAAGAGGCTCTGCGGAGGATTCATTAGAGCTTGAGTTCCTTTGGATCAGTTTATTTAATTAATGTGAGTTGGTCTTCGACCCACTGAGCGAGCTGTCACTTTAATATAAGGCCTTTCACCATCTGCTTTCTGGTAATTCTGTGGTATTGCCAGCGAAGATGGCGCTTTCTTATGTCTGCTCATCCCGCCAGGAACTTGAATTCTTTTTAGGCCTAAAAAAGGACTAACTAAACACTATGTCATGGTTTTGGTTATTTTGTGCTTTACTTTGCTCTATGTTCCCTAGTTTTATTGGTTTAATTTTCTCTTTTGTTGTTGTAATTTCTAGATTTGTTAGTTCCTCATGTTTTTTTCTGTTGCCCTCTTGTGTGTGTGTGTGTGTGTGTTCCTTTCCTTGGCTTTCTCTTTGTCTCCACTCACACCTGCTCACTTGTCAGCCCTCGGTCGCGCCCCTCCCTTGTCTCTGTCAGCTATATTTGCTGTCCCTAGCCCTCACTCTTTGTTAGTTCCTTGTTGCTGGTCCTGTCTTCTTCTTTGCTATAGTCGTCTCCCTCGTCTCTCCCTGGCTCACTGCACCTTAGGACTGTTCACTGTACTTTTATAATGTAAATACGTGTGGATGTTATGTGATTTTTACTTTTGTTTCTCTCATTCTGTTGTGACTCTCACTATGTGTAAAACTGCTGCTACAAATGAAAGTAGAATATAAATATAAAGTAAATCTATTCTATCTATTCTATTCCATGAAACAAGTGAGAAAATATTAGTGAGTTTCGATTGGTTCTTGTCTAGTCACATTTTAGTTGGATTTTTGGATTTTGCCTTTGTTATTAGTGTTTTTTCATTTAAACTACAAGAATTCACCTCAGCCGCTCTGCCTCTGCATTTTGGGTCCTCTTAACGTGACGCACTATGGGATGGACGTTTGGTGTATGTAACCTTTTTTTTTATCAAGATCAAATAATTTTTGGTGTGTTTTATTTAAACACCTGACTATGCATCTTTAAAAAGTTAGCACTAATATGTTGATCAATAATTAATATAAACGGGTAGTAAAGATGTCTCAAAGAGAATTCAATGTTTACTCAGTCTGCAGGATTCCTCAGCCATTTCCACTGAGGTCACATAATGGAGTCATTTTTTACCATTTAGTGAGAGATGGCTAAGAGGACTAAGGGACAGTGCTGTGACCTTGACAAAGCACTTCATTTAGATAAGCGTTGGCCTCAAACCTGAAGTCAAATTAGGTCACAGTGGTGCCTCCAGCCCACACAGCATGACAGTTTAAAATCACTGAGTTTACAACTGCAGGCAGGAGAGTCCTGCTGACTCATAACCAGAGCCTGGGCTGGTGGAGCCTCAAATCAAATTATGTTTATTGGCATTAATAAACTGAGAAAAGCGAAGGGAAAAAACAGACCGGACGAACATCTGGGTCTTTAAAGCTGCGGTGAATAATTAATAGACTGTTGTTGGCAAACTAAATATTTTCAAAGGGATAGTTTTCGTGATGAGGTTGTGAGTATGTCAAAGGTTTTTGATAAATGAGCTGTCTGTAAAGGAGGAAATGGATTTCTAGTTTATTGTCCCCAACAACTTCGGAGTTATGTATGCCAAGTGAATTCCTCAGAAGGGTTTTCATTTTCCGTCTTATAACCACAAAAGGTTCCTCTTTAAGTTGTACATTTTGTTTCTTTTTTCAAATATTTCTCTCTTTTACTCCATGAGATCAACATGTTTGCTCTCACACCACTATAACACTTCAACTATGGGCTAGTTTAGAACAGCTGTAATTTACACTATAGTATTTCACAATTTAATTATACTTTTAATAGCTGCAAATTAATCTTTTAGTTTTTATGTCTTTTTATGTAACTGATATCGTACATATACAGGTCCAACAACACTACCACTAGGTGGCCCTAATGTACAGAACCAAGCTACTTTTCAAAATGCAACTTTGCTGTTTAGGGAAAGAAAAAATCAATATACAGCAGAAACCAATAGGAACTTATGTTGACCAAAATTCATTATAAATCTAATACCAAATGTAAACTAAGGATTGATTTAAGTGACAGTGAGGGTGCATTTTACAAAGACTGATCATGTTGTTCAGCTGTAATATGTAAAAATAGGAAGCCTCAGATGTGTCCCCTTCCTGCTGGTATCCATCTTATTGGTAATATTCCTAAAGCACTGCTGGCTGGGGGTAATTATTCATAGTATATTACTCTTAAAGTATTTTTCTTTTAAAGTCAATCTTATCTGTGGGCTGTCTGGTGCTCAAATAGATTAGAATAGAATAGAATAGAAAAACCCTTTATTCTCCCACAATGGGGAAATTCTGGTGTTTAAAGAAGCAAAATGATTATAGAAAAAAACATGGTCACACAAATGTGGACCTTAGAAAGATGTATAAGAATAACATAAAATAAATAACATAAAATAATGTACTGTAAAGTGTTTTAACAATATAAAACTGTGCACCTGGAGAATAAATAACCACTACAGCTATGGACATTTTTACAGTAATCGATATTTGAAAATAGCAGCAAGATCAGAGATGTGTAAAATGACAGTAACATGTTATTTAACTGACTAAGGTAGAAACTATGCAAAATCAGCATGAATTAGCAACTTATTGAGGTTATTGTGAACAGTGGTGGTTATAAAGTCTTACATCTGCTGGGAGGAAGGATCTGTAGTATAATGCTCCCTGGTGCATTTAAGGTGCAGCAGTCTGTCATTAAAGGAGCTCTCCAGTTCTGCCCCAGCTTCATGCATCAGGGGTGGGAGAAATTATCTAAAAGAGAAGTTAATTTAGTTAGGATCCTTTTGTTTCCTACCTCCTGCACTGAGTCCAGAGGGGCATCCAATCCACAGAGCTGCCCTTCCTGATCAAGCTTATCCAGCCGCTTTCTTTCAGCTACAGATAAGCCACTGCACAAACGGACAGCTCCATAGAAGATGGCTGATGCCACAACAGAGTCAGAGAACGTCTTTAGGAGCTCCCCCTGCTCACAAAAAGACCTCAGTCTCCTCAGCAGGAAGAGTCTGCTCTGACCTTTTTTATACAGAGCCTCATTGTTGTGAGTCCAGCCCAGTTTATTATTCAGATGAAATATGTGTGCTGTCTTGAACAAATCACAAATGTAAACAAACGGAAGTCTTTCTTTTCTCTCTTTATTTCTTTGTCTGTCTTGGTGTTTGTAATAGCACTTCTGACAGGAACGAAAGCTGCTATTTTGTTTATGTAAAAGTAGTTGCTCTTTCAGGGGAGTGAGGTCCAATAGGTTGTACTTTCCTCACTCCTTGTCAGGCATTTCTACAGGTTTTTAATGGTGTATAAAGTACCTCTTTTTCAGATCTATCAGTGAGTTGTTAGTTATATTTATACCCATTTCCTTGATGTATCTTTCTAACTCATGAACATGCTTTGATCTAAACCTTCTCATTGTAGCAGCATCTTTAGGGTCTTTGTTCTCCTTGAATTGAGTCTAAGTTTTTTTCTTTTTTAAACCTAATCTATTTTCCATAGTTTTTGACCAGTTTCCCTGCTCCTACTTCTTTAAATGCATCCAGACTTCCAGATGAGGCTATCATCTGTATCCCATATCTCTAATATCTGGGGATATGCAGTGTTTTGTATTGTGGAATTCTTTCACAATGGCAACCCCTGGCAACTTCTTCACAAAGGCATGTTTTACAGGGCAGATTATCCCACTTAAGCTGTGGATCTGAGATTAATGCGTTGTTTGCATGGCCTGTGCAAAGAATGCATGAATTCTTAGACGTCTTAACACCTCATAGACGTCCACAGGAGGTGGACGTCTATGAGGTGTAAGGTCTGCAGTTTGTCTGTCCTCCATGTTCAGGTAACGGACATATTCAAAGCTGAGAAAATTGTTTTAAAATCCTGCTTTCAACCTCTCTCTCACATATCCTCTAATGCCTAAGAAGAATTCACAGAACATCCTAAGATTCATTTCTGTAAATCAGTTCTGCAAATAGTCGATCTGGATTCAGGGACGCCACACTTGTCAGATTTGTCCTTCTTATCACTTTGCATTAGTCTTTTAAAATCCAATAAAACACATTACATTTTGTTGTCCTCATATATGATAAGTTCACACTTGGTCAAGCAAATGAGAATCCACCCCCTTCATCAGACCCATACAGTCTTTTTTTAGGCTCTGCAGCCTCACAGAGAATCAAATATAGCTAAATGTTTTCCCTTTCCTTTTAATGTCTAAATCGTGCTTTAAGATGCAGGAAGCTTTTTGTGTTTAAAGCCCTTTTTGTCCTTTCTTCCAGCTAGGACATGTGAGTGCAATTCAATTTTACCACTGTACAATTAGATTTGGACAAGCGTCTGATTCGGACTGCAGCAGCCATGTGACTACGCTCGTGTCCAGCGGCTCTCTCTGCACAGATGACTTGTGTTCTCACTTATCTGATAAAAATAAATAAAAAAATAAATAAAAGAGGACACAGTCTGAAGCATGAAAGCAGCCATGCGTACAATGCAGCTTTGGTCTTCAGTTCAAACGCACACACATTGCCTACAGCCAATGAAATTGGCAACTTCCTGGCTTATCCCAGTTTATGTGTGTGGATTTATCACCGGCCATTAAAATATATTTGATTTTCGGGAGGATGGGTCTTCACTACTGCTTTCCTGACTGCAACTCAAAGCCATCTTTTATAACCTCTTGCTTTAACCTTCTCCCCCTGCTCGTAAAGCACCAGCAGGCTTCTCCCACCTCCGCCAGACTGCCCTCTTTCTCCTGCCTCCGCCTCTCGCTGCTTCTCTCCATCCATTTTGACCTCTCCTTTGATTGTATCTCGTTGCGGATGGAGCGTTTGTGTTTCCCCTCTCGCCCTTGCCCCCCCTCCACCCCACATGTTCGCTCCTCTGGTGCAGAAATATACTCTCTGCCCCTGAGCTATTTTTTTCCCCCCTAATTGTCTCCTTTTCCCCCTGAATGATCGATTCGTCAGATTTATCTGGCAGTCCGAGAATGAGGACAATTCTCCAGCTACTGCTTTTAACTACGCAGAGGTGAACATTCTTAATGAGCTTTCATGGGGATACATGGGGAGATCTTTCTCTGCTTTTATTTATATTTTTATTTAAAGTTTGAGGAGACAACACAGAATTGCCTCCCTCGACGGCACAAAGTCTGCTTTTAAATGTCTTTCTGTTTCTTTTGGATCCTTTGTCTCTTTTATTTCTTTGATAAATCCTCAACAAGAGGATTAGTGGAAAAATGCATGTTGAAGGACAGTGAACCTTTGAGTCTACATATTCAGATTCAGACTCTAAAGATTATTCAGTTGAAATCCTAAGAATTTAGGTATTAAACTTGATATACATGTTGGAATATTCCCTTTATAATTTGTTTCTTTTTCCTTTCCTCATACAAGGTGTACAGTTTATAAATTAAATTTATTCTTTAGAGATTAAACAGACAAAAGCAAAAGTCAGCATAAATAAACATTCCAGGTTGATCATTTTAGGACCGTTTAGCAGCCATAGAACCAAGGAGTTGTGTAACAGTAGAAGAAACAAAAAAAAATAGTTCTTAGACAAGAACTACTTAACTTTTAAAGTTTTATATTTATTTGCATGTGTAAAATTTACTTCAGTATAAATATTAAAAATGTTAGCTGAAAAAAATTGACATGTTCAATACATGATTTACACACTTCCTATTATGTGTTTTTCTAAAACTCAAGGTCACAAACCAGGTTTTAGACTTGCTCACAGTAGTGTAGGAGTTTTCAATGGATTGAATTTCATTTTATTATTAATTTCATTATTGTTGCAAGTAAAGCACACGTTCTGTTAATGGGAACTTTAAAAAAAGAAGAAAAAAAAACTCAGTTTTAACACTTTTTTTACAGTTATACTATTTTTTTTCCAGTTTTAGTTTTTGGGGGATTCTACGGTGGTCCTGAAGTGCAAACTGCAACTACAAATCTAAAAGCGCAACTATATTAAGGAAATCGCAATTACATAAAAACCAGCGCCTTCTATTCAGAAGGAAAACGCGGACACATTGTAACCTGCAGGAAAAGGTGGGAAACATGAGACATCGCTGATTGTACGACGGCGCCGCCGTTTGACCCTTGAACAGGAAGTCATTCTTCCTGCTGCGGCTTTGGCAACATGGATATTGTGTCCGGCTGGCTGCGCTTTGCCGTTATCCGGAACTCTATTTTGGAATCGCAGGACTTGGACATGCGTGCCGGCGATACTGGATATATAAGACTAATCACCATTCCAGTTGGTTTTAGCATTACACTGAAGACACACTTAAAGAAGCTGAGGACTGTTCGAGCGCGGCTTTCCAGTTCCAGGGTCCAAGCGGCGTGGTGTCAAGAGATGTCTCATGTTTCCCGTTTCTACTTTCGGTAGGTGTACCAATTGTGTTTTCCCTTGGGTAGTTGGCGGCTTTTTGCTTTTCTGCGTGGTTTTGTTTTTCTTAATGTGGTTGAGCTTTTGCTTTATGTAGTTGCCATTTCCTTAATGTAGTTTGCGCTTTTAGATTTGTAGTTGCAGTTTGCACTTCAGGGCCACCGTAGGATTCAACATAGTTATTTTTTTGGCTCATTTATTTATTTTTTAACAAACTTTATGGCCCCTGATTGGCTCTATGACATTGAAGTACTTGGATAAGAAGACTTAAGCTGAACTTAAAACAGCAAGCCTAGGGGATCTTTATGATGCTAATCAAATTTTGAATGAACTGTATTAAAAGCTGAGGTCAGGGAAAACAGAAAAAGAAATATTTTCACGCCATTTGCTTCTCTTGCCAAAGCTGTTTTAATCCCGTGGCTACTTCTAAAACCACTGTGTAAAAATATACATTAGTACTTCATCATTTACTGCTTTTTGTGTTTTCTATGATGGCAGATAGTAACTGATCTGTAATTATTGAGGGTGTTCTCTTTTAACAGTGGCGTAAAATGTGTGAAAGCACCAGCAAATGTTCCAGGAAGTCAAAAAGTGTTGACAATTTGACGCACCGCAAAGGTCCTTGGTAAATGGTGCCATTAATCAATCACTGAGTGGAAATTTATGAAAACCGCTAATTAAAATCTACAAGGTAAAATTCTTATCGAGGCTACATCAGTGTAAACATGTGCCCCCCGTGAAGCTGAGTTAAGACTAAATTAATTACTGTTTATCGGCAGGTACAGACAAGTAGAGAATACAGTAAAGCATTAAGAAGAAAATAGACCTTTTTAATTTAGCTGCTGAGTATTTGTGGTTTTGTGCGATTCAGACAGTATTTTGCTTCGTTACAGCCTTATTGCAACTTCTGGGAAGTGAAGACATTAAAAAACAGCCGGAGGATGGGATCCTCTGAACACAAGAGCACTCAGCTCCATGCAGCATGCATCGCATCACAAACAAAACATGATGGAAATGTTCGTGTCAGTTTTTATAATCCGTGACTGAATTTACTCTCAGTCTCCTTTCACATATTCAGTGGACATATGTGGAGAGTCTATGTTTTCTCTTCCTCTATCTCTTTCCAACCAGCCATATATTTCCTCTCTTCTCTTATCTACTTTGCAGCATTCCCAAGGCCATTTTTATATCAACAGCCCCTCAGCCTCAGCCCATGTTTTTGTTTCGCCATCTCTCTGTTCCATTTTTGGAGACTGTGTTTTAGCTTCTTTTTTTTAATCCCTCTCTTGTGTTAATGTGTAATTAAGCTCAGTGCACTGCAGCCACGGAGGAGCTGTATATACAAATAAATGAATAGAGCCAGGAGTACTGATTTTAGAGCTGAATATTGGCAACAACAAAGGTTTCTGTAGAGAACAAAAATTCACATCTGATAGCTAAGATTTGCTAAGACGGATAAAAAGAAACCATTCCTAAATAAACCTTTCTACATATTAACCTTTTAGCAAGACCAGTCATTTATAACAATATTTAGTGAATTGCTGCTCAACTCAATCAAATTTAGGTAGAAATTTAGGTGGCATAATTAATGAGTATCTTACCTTTGGAGGTCATGCACTGGAAAAAAATGTATGTCTAGATAAGTAATATTTTCTTAAAATAAGTGCACTTGTTTTTGGATTGCGGAGGTAAAAGAATTTTGCCAATAGAACAAGATAATTTACACTTAAAATAAACACAATTGCAATGTCTTATTTCTGTCATGATCTGGCCTGTTTGCTCTCCCTTAATTAGTCATTCCTTTCACCTGTCGTTTTCCCACTCCCTGCCTCAATTATAATTTTTTCCTCTCACCTGTTTCCTGCTGGTTATATTCAGTTCAGCCTGAGCATTCAGGGCCAGATCATTACTTGTCTTTCTGTTAGTCTGTCTGTTCAGTTTTTGCCTTGGTTCATGTTTCCTGGATCCTGGCGGCCAGTGGAAAGAGGGTTTTTGTGTTTGTCTCGTCTCCTGATCGTCCAACTGTTCCTCCCCCTGTGGAGTCCTCTGGGTTTTGGCTCTATATGTGGGGAGGTTCAGTTTTTATCTCAGTAAGCCTGGCTCCAGGAGACCAGTTTAAAGTCCTGCTTCAAGTTCCGGGTTCCACGTCCTGTCTTGCCTACCCTCTTCCACTGAGCCTGCCTGTCTGCACCTGATCCTGTCTGCTCTCCTGTGTGCGTGACCACCTGGTCATGCTTCTGGTCCCAGTCAGGCTCTGAACCCTCCTGGGAGCCTGTGGATGCCTGGAAGTCTGGATCCTGCCACCTGTTTCTGTTCCTGCCTGTCCTGGATCCCTGACCAGGATCAGCTCCCAGCATGTCACTCTGGGACTGCAGCACTTGGGGACATTCTTGGACTGGACTGTTAAAAACCCAGGTAAGTGGCCAACTCAGAAAATCATCTTCTGTCAGATGGTCGTGGTCACTTACCTGTGTTTTCTCCTGCAGAGTGTCTGTGATTGGGCGGTGTCCCGCTCCCCCTCCTGCAGTGTCCGTGAGCCACAGCTCCCCTTTAGTTTTGTTTTATTTAATAAACTTTTGAACTTTCCTACTGACTGTCTCTCCTTGAATACTGGGTCCATCTGTCCTCGGTTCATGACAATTTCAAGTGCACATTGTCTAATTATCTTATTTTAAGAGGAAAAATACTTCTATTCCATTGGCAAACTATCAAATTTACCTACTCAAATTAAGAGTAAATACACGTAATTTATGAATCTTTTATTTGTTTGATGTTTTTTTCCATGTGCAGATCGTGCACTTTAGGATCTGGATTTCCTTATTTTGTTGCTTAACATGTCCAGGCTGCAACTAATAGAACATCTCATCCTCTACGGTCATCTACCATCTCCAAACTGCTCTCCCGGGCCTGTGGTGTGAAACCTCTGCAGATGATCCAGAAGAAGGAGCTAGTTGTTTTTTAATGTGCCTAAAATAACACGTCCCACTTCAGTTTTTCTCCAGTGGCTTACTTTAGCCTATATAGTGGTTTACGAAATGTCTCCCATCTACTGAATTTTATCATTAAGGGTTATGTCATTGCCAGAGTTACATAACTAAACACACCGTATCAATCTATCCATGCCACCACCTGAAATTTCACTTCAATAAAAGACAACTAAGACCTCAGGATGCTGTAAAGAGAATTTAAATAACTTTGAAACCCCCTTCCCCAGTTACAACATCAGAGGAACCTAAAAATATTACTAGGCCAAAAGGGATACAGTCAGTAGTCTACCTTTAAAAAAAAACAAAAAAAGGGGATGGTGGAATATTATTTTTTTAGAAGCATACATACCCTACCTAATATAGTCTATTAAAGGAGAAGTTCGGTTTTAACACTTTTAGCCCATTTTTCTGTAGTGTCCAGGATGAAATCGAATGATCGACACCAAAATTTTGACAATTGGTCCTGTCTCTGCTTTTTGGCTCATTTTAGAGATCCCCCTGGCTGCTTTAGAATGGCTTCCATAGAGCATGTCCGATAATGTTCCCAAAACAACCTTAAACGTTCTTTTTTTAAAATATGCTACTCACTGGTCGCTTTCTTTAGCGCTGTTCAATGGCGTTCCAAAAAAGCTGTGAAAGAAAAACGTTCCTGTAGTGTTTCATTTAGTATTTTATAGAAATCATTGAGGTTCTGCTTGGAATAGTCAATATTCCCTGCCACCGAAACGGAAATGCTGTAGTCTTTTCTTCACCGCAATTCGACGCCGAGAATCAAGAATCCACCTTTTCGTATTCCATTTTTCTGAGTTTTTTAAAGTGTTTAACAGAGACGCGAAAAGACCTCGACCGCTGGAGTACACAGAGTGAAGCCGGGTAAAGACTACAACTGTGTAAACAGGCCCCATTTCCGCTTCCGGTGGCAGCTGAATATTGACTATTCTTACAGGAACGTCAATGGGATTTACAAAAATGCTAAATAAAAACACTACAGGAACGTAAGCTTTTACTTAAACTTCTTTTTTGGGAAACGCCATTGAACAGCGCCTGACGCATCACGTGAGTAGCATATATTTTAAAAAGAACGTT
The DNA here is from genome assembly GCA_018398635.1 of Cyprinodon brontotheroides. NCBI lineage: Eukaryota > Metazoa > Chordata > Actinopteri > Cyprinodontiformes > Cyprinodontidae > Cyprinodon > Cyprinodon brontotheroides. The sequence continues at coordinate 30,546,109 of JAGKQL010000062.1, forward strand.
TAAGGTTGTTTTTAAGGACATTATCGGACATGCACTATGGTGCCTCATTCCTGGAAGCGCCAGGGGATTCCTGCATGGAGCCTCAAAAAGCAGAAAATAGACCAATTGTCAAAATTTGTGTCGATCATTCGATTTCATCCTGGACACTGCCAGAAAATGGGCTAAAGTGTTAAAACCGGAATTTCCTCTTTAACCTAAGTAAAGCAATATGTATGGTGGTTGTCACATAAACAAAGTACGCCGTCAGTTTTGACCATGTGCACCTTACAGTAGAACTGCAGTCAGTCCCCGGCTTGCATGTAGCTATCATTGCTCCTGCCAGTTAGTGGGGACTAATGTCCCCACTGGGACGTGTGCCATAGTCATGGTGACACTGAGCCACAGTGTTTATTTTATTTTGCTCAGGTTACTTATAAGCCTGCAGCTCGCCAAATGTTGAAAGGGCAATATTAGTGCCATTACTGATAACATATAGTAGAAATTTAACACATTCAGTAATAAAATATCACAGGGGATGGTATGAGGGATGATCATTTAAGAAGGGGGATTATTTCTTAAAGAAGGGGCCCCACTCATCCCCCATCAACTCGGGTACTGGATACAGAACTTCTCTATTTAGTTCTGGGTCCCCTATGCTCTCCAACTTATTTAGTAGGCTACCACTTCTGGAAAAATCCAGACTGCGTGACATGAAATTTCTGAAATTATGGGATTAATATTTTGGATGTATTAATGTAGAAAAATATGTTAAATTAAGATATCTGAATATATATGGTCCTAATACTCTGTTATACATATCTCCTGACAATAGATGAGGGTTGAATCATTGATAAACCAAGGAATTTAGAGGTTCTCTTTTAATTTCTGAGATTTAAAGCTCTGCTTGGTGCTTTGCTGACAATGAAACCAGCAGCGAAACCATCGCCCACTTCTGTGAATTAATCCCGTATCCTCCCCTCCATCTTCTGCTCTCTGATGTGAAGAAGGCACTAAAATGCTACAACTACTTGCCCTGACCCTCAGGGAATATTTCACTTTTTTCCAGCTTAGACCCATTTTGTCCAGTTCAGTCAAATTCATTTCATTACACTTAAATCTAATTCAACCACAAAACAAGCCGATATATCATCTTCCCTTATGTTTCTCATCTTTCTTCCATTACCTCCCCCCTACCATTTTCTGATTTCTTTTTACATCCATTCATCATTCTTCCCCATTTCCTTAATTTATTTTTAAGAGGTACCAAACAGGGAGGTCTCACACAGGCTTTCCTGAAACAAAAAGTCAGACCTCCCTTCTGTGCCAGCACATAGGCTCCCGAGTTTCTGTTAAACTCTTTAAAACCCAAACTTTTACCTGAAAAAAAGACCTACTCGCTCTCCCTGTTTTGTTGACAGTCCTGCTTCCTTCTGCATTACTACTCAACAAGAGACAAGTGACGAGCTTGCTGACGAGAAAATAATAGAGGTTGTAAAATAAAACGTGGGCAATGTCATGTCCTCCCCCTATGTGCACAGTCTGCAGCAGGAAGAAGTAGCACCTACACTGTTTGACAGCGGCAATAAAAATGAACAAGTTCCAAAGCAGTAAAACTATTTCCTCTCCTCATGGAGGCAGAGCAAAGGGCTGCATGGCAGCATAATCAGACAGCAGACTGACACCGAGTGCATTATGATCAAAACGTTCCCATGCCAAGTGTGTCAGTAAACAGCTGCCTGTTTACAAATCTGTCACGTGTGGAACTGAATTAGTATTCACTTACAGTTGTTTGTAAGTACATCGGTTCATAGCACTTCAACACTTACTTTTCCTGCTTTAATGCTTTACCAGGTATAAAAAGAAACTTCCTAATTTACATCCAGTCCTGTAGAAATGTAGAAATATATTATGACATTTTTCAAAAGTTTATTAAGGGAAACTACCTTAATAGTGATAATATTCATCTAGATTTGACTTCATTAAGAGAGTAAGGTGAACTTAAACAGGAAAAGTCTTGAGTGAAACATTAAGTACATCTTAATAATCCATTGATGCGGGGAACTGTCAGCAGAAACAATTACTCTTGACAGTCTCCAAAAGCTGTGAGGGGTACAGTATTTTGATCACTCTTCTTTCCAACGATACTTGAGTTCACAAAAAATTCTGCACAGCTCTCTGAAGGTCACACATCCAGCCTGGACTTTTAAAGGACCAAAACTGACTCTGATAAACACATAACTCCCTGCTCCTAATGCCAGGCATTTACATTATATTGGTGAAACTTGCCATAAGCCTTTTAAGTCTGCCACCAGCCTGTTGAGCCTCCTACCAGCCTGTTCAGCATGCCCCCAGCCTGTTCAGTATGTTTCCCGCTTGTTCAGCCAGCCCCCAGCGTGTTCAGTATGCCACAAGCCTGTTCAGCCTAGCACCAACCTGTCAATACTGGACTCAGGCTGTTGAGCCTGCCACTAGCCTGTTGAGTCTCCCACCAGCCTGTTGAGTTCGCCACCAGCCTCTTGAGTCTGCCACCAGCCTGTTCAGCCTGCCATCAGCCTGTTCACTCTGTCACTAGCCTGTTAACTCTGCCACCAGCCAATTCAGAATGCCACCAGCCTGTTCAGCCTTCCACCAGCCTGTTCAGCCTGCCACCAGCCTGTTCAGCCTGCCACCAGCCTGTTAACTCTGCCACCAGCCTATTCAGCCTGCCATCATCCTGTTAACTCTGCCACCAGTCTGTTCAGTGTGCCACCAGACTGTTCAGTATGCCACCAGCCTTTTCTGCCTGCAACCAGCCTCTGCCACCAGCCTGTCAAGTCTGCCACCAGCCTGTCACCAGCCTGTAAAATCTGCCACTGGTTTGTTCAGCCTCCAACCAGCCTGTTAAGTCTGCAACCAGCTTGTTCAGCCTGCCATCCGCCTATGAAAGGAACACTGGCTTTGGTAAACACCTAACTTGCTGCTCTAATACATGCCAGGCATTTACATCATATTGGTGAAAAGGGGAGCAAAACCTGCAAAAACTGCTGGTTCTTTAAGGTCATTGCTGATGTCTTTCAACTCTGGCATGAAGTTAGCCCACACTTCACTGCTACAGGGCAAGAATGGACTAAAGACCTGTTATCAAAGAGCTGTTCAAACTGCTGAGGGTCATTTCAGTTAATCAACACATTTGATCAACAGCATTGTAACAGCAGGGGTGCACTTAATTTTTTTTACAAGGGGATTTTTCAAAGTGGCTCCATCTTTGTTATTGGAAATACATTAAATAAAGAATGACAAACACTCCAGCTGAAGGAAGGTGTAGTTTCTTGTTTCATAACCGTTTCAAAATTTTAATGAAGTAAATTCAGCTTTTTCTAAGCAGATTAACTTATCTGGGCGTAAAGTTGAGTCTGTTTGTGTTCAATTTGAGGAAATACAACTTTTTTGTGTTGCAGTAGAGAAGATAAAGAGAAGCATATTAAAAATAAAGCAGCATATGCAGAATGGAGCAGAGGAGGTGGAGGAGGATGGATGAGGTGAGTAATCTTACCATCGTCTCCAGATCCCGATCCAGCATCTGCAGAGAGAACAAACACAGTTATTAACCACAGACTCTCGCAGCCACAAACATTAGCTGAATGAGCGAGTGTCTGCATAAGGAAGTGTTTGTCTGGGCCTGCTTGACTGTAAGCTTGTGGTTGCGTGTTTAGAGGACACTGTGTTGTTGTGGGGAGTGGTTAGGACAGGATAAGATTTCTTTAACAATCTAGCAGAAAGTAATTCGGCGAGTCGGATTTAAAAGGAAAACACAGTCTGAAATATGAAGGATGAAGCTGGAATGGAGGACGAGTGGAGGCTGTGAGCTCCAGGGGTGCTCACAGCTCTGCAGAAGCAGCAGGAAGGCACACACTGTTTCCAGCTGCGGCTCTGTTTGTGTGTCAGCGAATCCTTTTCCACGGCTTTCCCACTGAATCTATGTAAAGCCTCACCAATACACTGGGTTTACTCAACGGTTCAACAATACAGCTGTGAAAGGGATACTCAGGAGCACTCGGGAGAGAAGCGTAACCTGATCAGCCTCATAAAGTGATCCGCTAAAATACACACAGACCAGATGCAGGCGGGTCCTCAGAGGACATTGAGGGGATAATAGCTCATCTTTCTATAAGGACCTGTGTGTGAGATGGGTTTATAAGAAGAGGTGCGCAGAGAGGGATGGTAGGGGTGTCATCAAGGAATCTGAGCAGACCTCTGACACTGATATGAGAATGGCGTAAGATTCGGATCAATAAAATACATTTTTAAACAGGAACACGTCTGTGTTGTGATGATTCTCTGACCATCAGCAGACAGACAGATGTGTCTGGGGAAAAGCTGCCCATTAAGAAAGACAATACCAGAGATGCTGCAAACAGATCAGATTTCAAAGGTTTTAAACTGGCTAAAAATTAAGGGGAAAAAAAATCAGATTTAAGGTGCTGTAGTTCTAAACTGATGGTTGAGATGGAGCCTCTGTCATAAAGGTAAATATCTGCTAATACCAACTCTGTTTCTGCAGCATCAGCGCAATTTAACAAGGCAAACAATTCTATCGAATCAATTCATGATCAGATCACGCAGTTTGCAGGGGTTCAGTGTTTCGTCAGGCAGAAGGAAAAAACCCTTTTAGCAGTTTGGTGGTTGTGCTTTTTACGTGAAGGATGCAAGTAAGGAGTGCCTTTCTTTCTGTACTCCTAGGAAGATCATGCTATCTGTTCTGGACTCTCAGAGCATCCTCATTAGGAAGGTATTTTAGCCTAACTAATGAACAAAGTAGTTGCGGTTGATGTATATATGCACTGCATGAATATGTGAGGAGTTTTATGCAGCATGCATTTCTCATTTAGCTCACACTAAATCTGTGGGTTATGTAGCTTTGACTCCTTTATTGTTTTTTCAAGAATGCATGCCTATGGCAATGCTAAATGTTTTCTAACAGAATGTAACTTTCTTTGTCATTCCTGCTGCTGCTGTTTAGATTCAGCCTGTTATTTTTAGACGATAAACGGAATTATTTATCTAAATCTATGTTGTATAAAACCACTTATACCTAAGTCATCGTCTCCTTTTTTTCAGTTTGATTTCATCAAAGCATCTTTCATAGATTCATTCATTCTAGCTGAGATTAATAAGTATTTTAGAGAAGTTTGAAAAAAAATGTGCAACAAAAAGCCCTTCGCTGATCCTAGATGATGCAGCAACATTTTTTTTGAGACTTAAAAGAAGGGATTATATTTCTCTAAATTTAGTTTCTCTCTATTGGCTCATTCTTTAATCCGAAATGGATTTCAAATTCTCCTTCTTAAAAATAAAACCTTTTATTTTTCTAATTTCCACGTATTGAATCATTTTCTCTGAGACCTAACGGTTGCAGGTTGTTCCTGGACTTTTAAAAGCAGAAAGGGAGGCAGATCTGTGAAACCAGTTCCCTGTTTGAGGTCATGAGAGAAAAACCTGACAACATTAAAGACAAACTCTTTTTCCTCTTTGATAGAGATCACAGTTAGAGCAACTTTAGTGAATGAGAAAATTTTGGCTTTAAATATTGCATTTTATTTAGAGTTACCTGAAGAGATGTTGAAAATGGACCGTTTTGAATTTCAACATGTCCTGGACTGAAAGCAAATGTGGTTGTATTTGAACTGAACCAGTTCATTTTAATGTAAAGAGCATATAAAACAGATGGAATTAGACTGAAATAGACTCAGCTCTACCCTGTCATTAGAAATTTAAAAGAAAATAAGGTCTCCTTAGAGAGGTGGAAAAAAGGTGGCCCAGTGGGTGGCTCTGTTGTCTTGTAAAAGGTAGGTCTTGGGTTCGAATGCTAGCTACAGGTTTTATGTGTGGCATTTACATTTCACTGGCTACTCCAAAGAAATCCTTTCAGTTCATTTATATAGTGCACATTTACAGCAGATGTTATATCCAGGTTCTTTACAGAGAAAACTCAGATTGGTTTAACATTTTCTGACTAAAGGCCAATTAATGCTTCTGAAGCATAGCCTCTGCAACTGTCAAATCTGTCAAATCTTCTGAAACCGTCAACGCGCACCTCCAAAAAATCCTGACTACTCTGGAAAAAATCTACATCTACATCTACATTCATTCTAATCAAAATGTGTTGCACTGGGAAAAAATCGAAATCTAGATAGGTCTTTTTTTCTTAAACTAAGTGAATTTGTCCTTGAATTGAGAAGGTAAAAGAGACATTTTGCCAGTGGAACAAGACAATTTGCATTTAAAATAGGAAAACACAATTGCATTGCTTTTATTCTCAAGTGCATTTTATCTAAATATCTTATTTTAAGAGTAAAAAATACTAATTCCAAAATTTGCAAAACTATCTAATTTTACCTACTGAAATTAAATTGGAAATATACGCTTAATTTAAGCCTTTTTTTACTTATTTCGTAGATCGTTTTTCTAAGTGTACAAGTCGGATTTTGTCGCCAAACCTGTGCAGACCTCAAGCGGAAGTGTACGAGAACAAAAAGCAGCTGTGATTGGTCCTTGGTATGCCTTTTTCAGCTGTCTGGCTGTGGTTCTGTCTGTGTGTCTGAGGGTGTGTCTGTGCCGGGGCGCGCCATTTTTAAAAAACCGTGGAACAACTACAATGGACAACCACAACAAAAGGTTAATCTGTCTTTTTGCCAACTCCATTAACAGAACCTGTTCCTCTTCGATGTCTAGCAATTCTAGATCCATCTCTGTGACCGTGATATCTTGCAGAAGCGTCACTGATTTTTTGCAAGATAAACACTCCCGCTGGCGTCGCCTAAGTTCTCATGACCATCCGCCAAAGTTATCTCTAGAGCTCTTGAACAGGCTCCCACTTGCGCTTTGGCGGGAAACTACTTTGCTTCCTTAGAAATTCCAGATAAATGGTGCAGAAGCATACCTGCAAAACTGGTTCACGACCAGACCCAAGCGACATTTGAGGTGTGCCTTTAGGACACCCAGCTGGTTGCATCCAGACGTTTACTTTACAGGATTAGCTCCTCCTGGATGAACATGCGGCGATAGTCGACATTCTGTAGTTGACTATACAGCAATCCCTCACACGGTGCATGCATGCGGCAACGGTGGAGAGAAAGAAGCCGGCAGAACTAGGCTGGTCGATTGACGAAAGCAGACACACAAAGGAATATAGATAGAAGAACTGATTGACAAATACTTTCTTAGAGAAGGTAACAGTAAACTATCTCCATAGGTTGCTCTGTTTCAGAGAGATACAGTTAAACAGATGAACTATGAGCCAGTTTTCTGATGGAAAACGGTAAAGAGATCACACAGATTTAGTCACAGTAAACTAAATAACCCGTTAGGTTATTTAGTCTCTTTAAATTGTTCTTAGATATGAATGCATGCATGAATGCTAATTTCTGACTTGTCTCTTGCACAGTGAGCACTCTAGATAGAGGGAAGCAAGAATAGAATTTCTATCCTGACAGAGAATATTTATGTAAAATCCAACCACAGTGTAAACTGGAAAAGTTTTAAGATCAAAAATAAAGGACAATCTTCTAAGTGTGTGGGTATTTATTTCTATAACTCAGCTTACGCTGTAGAAAATATCAGCCTCTCCTTGAGTGACTTGATAGAAACTAAAAAGAAAGACAAGAGAAAAGTGAACATTTGGCAAGAATATGTAATAAATTCTCAACTAATGTAAGACAGAGAAGCTGAATCTGCAGTATTGAACTTTATCCCTCTAAGACCAAATAATAACCAAGGTTTTTCTTTTCTTTTAGAAATAACTCAGATGCATAGCTTTAATCACAGATAGAAAAAAAGTTCTTTGAACCTCCTCTGCAAAAGCTCCCTCTTTCATTCTCTTTCAATCTGCAGTATTTTATTGACTTTGGAGCATGTGGGACACTAAGTGTGCAGTGTTTCGTGAAAAGGCTTAGCTTGAAGGATCAGGCTCAAGTCAGAAGGGGCTTGTGTTAAATCAATAAAAACCTTTAGTTGCAGAACAATAGGAGAGGTCTGAGGAGCCAGAGACACAATGCCCAATAAGATGAATAACAGTTTACATTTTTAACTTTCTGACTACCAGACGAGAGGTCGGCGGGGGCAACACCTGTTTTTAATCACAGGAATAAATGGAGAAGAAAAGGAGTGACTCGGTGGAAGGGAGGGCAGGTTTCTCTTTGTTTTGTACCAAATGATGAGAAAATAAGAAAATAAAAGAGAGCACCTTTTATTTTTAAACGTATATCCATTCGTCTCCAGACGCATAAGTTTAGTATTTTTATTAAAGCCTGAACTTTCTGCAATTTTCTGACTCTCAGATGTTTATTGTTTGGTCTGCAAAGTGATTCAGATCTTTGCACTGCCTCAGTCTTCCACTCCTGTTGGAAGGAAACAGGAAGACTGTTTCGCTTCACTAGGCTAAAGCTCAACAGTTCCTCGGAGCATTTGATGTGATAGGGAAGAGCTGCCATCCTGGGCTAATCAGCTTCCTCTGAAGCTTTTCCATTCATAGTCTTTAAATCACAACATTTGGCTGAAGGTAACTAGAACAAACATGGCCTTTTCTTCTCATGCCATACATGTATTTACTAAATGTCACAGTCTCTGTGATATTTGCCTCTCTTGCAATCATTTTCTACCGTAGCTTTTATTCCAAAAATGAATAGCAGTTGTGTTTGTATGCCTTGCACTTAGCATGAAGGTTGCACCACAGCAGGCTATCTGTTTACTGTTTAGACTGCAACGTCTGGTCCTGTTGGCCCCGGCGGTTTAATACCAGGCTGCAGGAGAGGATGTGAGGCGGTTGAAGAAAGATGCTGGGTGCCAGTCATGTTCTGTAAACACGAGAAACCCGCTGATATCACTAGACCTGTCAGGTCGGGATTTCCAATGGGAAGGAAATGGGATTCGGGCAAAGAAAGGCTTAAAGTTTGCAGATATTTTTCTTCTCCGAGCTTTTTTTCTATGAGCTGGAAGAAAGCAAACGTGGTTTTCCACATAAATATTAGCAAATCTAGTTAATCTTTATGAATTTATTTATTTTATTTATTCAAAAAAATTTAAAAATCAGTTTGTTTTTTGTTTTTATCTTTGTATCAAGGGTTTATCTTTTAATAAAATCATTTATCATCAATACCAAAATAACAAAAAAAAAAAAACACTTATTTTTAACATCACAAAATATTGTCAAAGACATTATTTCCATCAAGAGTGGTTTAATCTCTCTTGTTAAACTCATATATAGAACCTGCTATGTTAAGGAAATATCCCGCCATTATGAGGATACTTAGGTTGAACTGTGAGTTGCAGGACTTGTAATAAACCCTCTGAAAATGTCAGGCTGATTATTCTTGGTATCGCTACATTGATAGCCCTAATGAGTGGTGCTCAGCTGTCTGCAGCAACCACTGCTCCATGTCAGACTAAGCCTGAATCAGTGCCTTAAACCACTGGTGTCTTGCGCACTAGCTACCTTTGGGGTAAATCCCTTTTCTGGCCACATGTTCTCATGCTAAAAATAACTGGGAAATGGTAAATCTAGATTAAACGGATCATTAAACATGAGCTTTGTTTTTTTTAAAGCAAATTAAAGCCTGATTTGATCATCCATAACCATCATAAATGGCTAAGCTTCCACTGACAATAGCCATGTTTTTATTCCGTTTTTACGGGAATTTGAGCAATATTTTAAAATGTCAAAAGAAAATGCAAAGTAGATGTGTTTCTTTATGGTTCGAGGCAACAAGCCACAGATCAGTAAGGGGGGAAATTTAAATAAATTCATTAGTAAATTCGTAGCGCACCTTCTGCAGGTAGAGCGGAGCCTTTTTCATGCTTTCTTTCTCTTACATTAAATTTTAACAGATACATGCGTTATTTCCACACTGGAAAAAAGAAAATTTATTAAATTAAGTGTATTTATCCTTAATTTGAGTAGGTAAAAGAGATAGTTTGCCAAAGGAATGAGTTTTTTTACTCTTAAAATAAGATAATTAGATAACATGCACTTGAAATAAGACAATGCAATTGTGTTTTATTATTTGAAGTGTAAATTGTCTTGTTCCATTGGTGTAAAATGTCTCTTACCTCCTCAATCCATAACAAATGCACTTATTTTAAGAAAAAAAGACTTATCTAGATTTCGATTTTTTCCAGTGCAACACATTTCGATTAGAATGAAAGCATTTAAACTTAGATCTGTCAGAGTTATGAATGATGCTGTGCATAACTTTGTTGTTTCATTTAGTTTATTTGGGCTCTGTTTCATATAAAACTCACTAAAATGAGTCTCCCAATCTAGCTGAGTGCAGCTGAGGTCCAGGAAATTAGACTCTAGGTCCAAAGCTCAGCCTAGCACCACAGTCAGAATCAGCTAAATAAAATAATTAAATTGTCTTATATGGCATAAGACATTAGATATATTATTAGAATTGTTAGAATACATAACATTATATTGTAGTGAATTCATAGGGTTGATATCTATATCTGGTTTACCATTTAATAATGTATAGGAAAGTAGTTTGGACAATTTCATCCAGACAGATCTCTGGTTAGTAGCTCGATAAAACATGTAAACTTCTAGCAACCTTCTTAAAAGAATCAGAATCAACAAACTTTGGGAACCAGAATTGAAACAAGAAATCGGAATCAGAACTGGAATCGTTTAAGTTGAAATGATACCTAACTAGAATGACCAGATCTCAGAGGACAACTATGATGCTTATGAGTGACAAAGCTGGACAGAAGAAGCTTTTTCGGCGATGCGCTTCTTTTGTGACTCGCTTTCACAGTTTTGCTTAACATCCTGCTCCCCTCAGATTTAAAATACTTCACTAATTTAATTTAAAATTACAGTTATGGTTGTGCTTTTAGTTTCCTTCATAATTCATTTTTTTCCCATTAAAATCTTTCAGCTGTTCAGTTTTGTAGAGTATTATGTTCAGCTTGGTCATGACATGGGGCAATGACACAGCCCTGTAAGGTGACTGGGATAAAAGATTTTAAAAATGTTCAGAGCCAACCATGCTTTAATGTCATTAAGCCAAGGCAGAAATGGTGCAAAGGAAAATGCATTTATCTTTTTAATAGACACATATATCTGACCATCATCAGCATACAAATGATAACAGATGCCAGGCCTACTCAGGATGGACCCCAGGGGCAGCAAGTACAATGACAAGAGAGGAGGTCCTAACAGTGAACTCTGTGGAACCCCCTAAGGAAGAGGAACAGTACTAGATTTATAGTTTCCAGTGCAGTGCCACAAATGCCAATAAAGTGGTTTAACTAAGAATCTAGAGCAGGGATGTCAAACTGGTTCCAGAAAGGGCCGTGTAGCTGTAGGTTTTCTTTCCAACCAAGCAATAGCAAACCAGAGCACACCATTTATCTCATTAAGTCATCATGTTGACTAACTCAAGACTGGACTCACTTGACGAGATGACTGGAGTCTGGTGTGCTATTGCTTGGTTGGAAAGAAACCCTGCAGCCACACGGCCCTTTCTGGAACCAGTTTGACACCCCTGATCTATAGTGTAATGGTGAACAGTGTCAAAGGCTGCTGTCAAATCTAACAGGACACAAATAATGTGGTCACTAGACTATTTTGCCAAGAGGATGTTGTTAAAAACTCAGTATTGTGAAAAGATTTAAAAGCAGAATGAAACACTACCTGGACACCATGTCCATCTAAAAACAAGTTGAGTTGAGTTCAAAGTACTTTTAAGAGAAAAAAACTAATAAAATAAAGAAATGGGGGGCATCATGGAGAGAACCCGTTGGCTTACTATGGCCAATTTGATCCTCTAAAAGCGACAGATATACTGCTTTAAACTCCTCAAGAGTTGCACAACAAGGAACGTAGAGGAGTCAGATTCAGGAGAATCCTTAGCCTCATGAGACCACCCCTGATCTCCCCGAGCTTTCAAGGTTTCACTAAGCTAATCAGTCTGGAGACTCTACATTAAAGAAAATTTGGAGCCGTTCACCAAGCGAGCGTCCAATCAGCGTTGGCTTTGAGGGCAGGTTGAGGTGTGGCATAGCGAGAAGCAGCGACAGTTCAGTCACTAAAGAACATGGCGGCTTCAGCCCGATGAAACTAGCGTTAAGCGTGGCTATCGAAAGCAAGTTTTATCGGAATTACAGAGTATTTCTTCACTGAAAGAAAAAGCAAAACACTGCTCTGGAGGCTTTTCTCAGAGGAAAAGATGTTTTGCTCTTTTCCCGACTGGTTTCCAGCAAGAGTTTGATCTATCAATTGGCTCCTCTTCGTGACTTCTTGATCTGATTGGTTTATTTGGCCCGTCTATCACCAACATAGTCCAACCAACTAACCAGTATTTTCGCCCTTCCCAAAATTACTTCAACGGAAGGTTTCCAGATGGATATGCAGAAACAAATCCATCTGGCGGAGTCAGGTTAGAGAATCCTTGCAGTAGCAGCCTTAACAGTGAAGGACACATTATGACCAGGCGATGATTGCCCGTTCACATTATGAGTCGCAAAAAGCTAACAATACCAGGGGGGTCTCTCTGAAAGGGAACCTTGTTGGTTTTTAGACCTTCTGGCACTTTCCTCCTGCTTTTAGTATTAATAAAAAAGCCCTACTGCTGATAAAAGCTGTGGATAAAATTATGACATTAAATTAAACTAATTATGTGTTCTAAGATTATTGCATTACTTGTCAACATCATGGCCTATTCTTAGTTAGTGAACTGAACCACTCAGTAGCTTTGTTGGAGAGATTTAATCAATTCGGCTCGCTATGTCTGTCCTGACACAGCGGCATCGTCGGCATCGTCTCCAGCAGCAGCAGATGGCTCTTTAAGGCCATAAACTCCTGTGAAGTGACTGCAGGGAAGGCACAGAATGGCAAACTAAGCAAAGCACTGAGCAGATAAACAGTCACAAATTTGGGTTTTGGTTTGCTGGAAGCTGAAGAAATAATTCGGAAGCCGCAATATTAAAGTCTCATTCATCAGGTCATGGGAACTTAAAGTCCATAGTTCATCCCAGAGCGCTGAAAATAATATCAGTAATGACATCTGCTGATAAGGACCTAATGAACTGACCTGAATCAATCAGTCAAGGGATCAATCAAACCAACTTTATGTCTGCTTCTCTTTAAATAGAAAGTAAAAGCTACGTTGTAAAATATACTTTGTTATAACTTAACACCCTATGATCGGGACATCTCTGTTTAACCATGAGGTTTGTTTTATAATACCTCTCCCCTTTGCAGGAAACCAGCTCTAAAGGGCCCAGATGACACATATCCATTATACGGTGCACTCTTGCTGCTAATGGGATTTTAGAACATGAAAAGCAGGATGGAGAGAGAGTGAAAGAGCAACAGATCAGAGGGGAAACACGGTCAGCAGTGCTCTCTCATCTAGCTAGTATTAACATGTTTTTTTTTTTTTTATAAATTCAATGTATTTGAAGATAGTTTAGCAAGGATAATCAGCCAATCGGAGAGCGAAGCAGATCACATTAGAGAAGTTTCCACCCACCATTGTTCCCCACATGAAAGCCTCGTGCCTAACTGTTATGTAAAGCCGCTCCCACACAGGCAGGGGCGTTTTAGTGACGGGAGCTGAGACTGACCACGAACAGCAGTGGCATTGGCAATGAAACTTTCTTTTAATCCTGTTTTAGAAACAAAAAGGACATCAATATTTCCCAGCTATGAGTCAGCAACAGTTCAATCTGGGGAGTATAGTGAAAAAAAATGAATAACTAATCAGATAATAATGTCAGAAACACATATGAAGCTCTTCAAGCACTGTTTTTAGCTAATATGAAGGATAATGAGACTGTGAAGAATGTGGGTTTTTAACCACCTTTTAAACTACAACACAATTCCCCAAGCTACATTAAGGCAAAGGGAATGGTTGATCTCATTTCCCTGCATGTATGCTCACATTTCAGATGAAAACTTTGCTATCAGGTTTCATTTACTGTCCTCATACTAACCTTTCTTCATCTAAGGATTTTTCTTTAATGATTTAGACTTTGAAGTAATGCTGGTTGCATATGAAACAACCCTAAAAGAATGGGTAGAACACAAATATTTGGACAATCAAACATGTTACCTTTGTATATGCAAGCGTGGAATTATTAATTGATGTTAATATTATGTACAATATTTACATGAAGGGATAGGTGTAGCAGGCAGGGACTGTACACTGAGGGGTGGCCGAATATGGGTGTCAGCATCAGTTCAGGTTCTGCCACCTATACAGTAGTAGCCATTCAACATTTCCCCAATTTCATTGATGGGCCCTTGGCTGTAACCTGACTCCGCCAGATGGATTTGCTCCACATATCCATCTGGAAACCTTCCGTTGAAGTAATTTTGGGAAGGGGCGAAAATACTGGTTAGCTGATTGGCCTATGTTGGTGATAGACGGGCCAAATAAACCAATCAGATCAACGAAGCATATGACGTACTAACAGAAGCGGCGAGGAAAACACAACCACAAGCCAGGCTACTCTTGCGAAACCAGTAGGAAAAGAGCAAAAACATCTTTTCCTCTGAGAAAAGCCTCCAGAGCAGTGTTTTGCTCTTCTTTCAGTGAAGAAATACTCTGTAATACCGATAAAACTTGCTCGATAGCCATGCTAGCGCTAGTTTCATCGGCTGAAGCCGCCATGTTCTTTAGACTGAACTGTCGCGCTTCTCGTTGCGTCACACCTCAACCCGCCTCAAAGCCAGCGCTGATTGGGCGTTCGTTTGGTGAACGGCTCCAAATTTTCTTTAACGAGGAGAGTCTCCAGACTGATCTGCGAGTGAAACCTTGAAAGCTCGCGAGATCTGGATGCTCTCACGAGGCTACCTTGGCTGGTCTCCTACAATTCAAATATTCTTTCTGTCATGATTTGTGGACATTAAGACCTAAAGAGAAGCGTTATCTCCTGATGAGACCCTGTGATTTAGTAAAATAGTGGAGTCAGAGAAAATAAAATGCACGGCAAGGAGAAGAGGGCCAATGGCTGGAAGTTGGAGGGGATTTTACAGCGGGTGAGAGGGAATTGGGCTGCAATTCAGCTGGTGTTTGACTGGGAAGGGCCATTTTGAACGGCTGCTATTGTAGGTTCACATTGCACCAATATAACACAACATCCATATTTTTCGAATAAATCACCAAAAACTGCCTAGATTTTCCTAATATGCACATATTTACACATACATGCTGTCTAGACTTTGAGTTCCTTGGGCTCACGTTATCTACTGGTTGTCCCGCCTGTCAGCCTTTGTTATGTGGTCACCTAACGCCAATGCAAGGGCTTTTGCGGTCTTGCTGCGCACTTCAAATGTTTCCGTCTCCTGTTATCTTCCGTTTTAGCCAATTCTTTGTAGCTCCACTGCTCTCAATGTATGATTTGAAAATGAGGGAGAATCACAAGAAGCAAATGATCCCACATGTTTCAGAGAAAAAGCGGAAGATCTCAGAAGTAAGAAGTATGACTAGAGTGTATTTGGGAGATTATTTCACATCATAAG
Organism: Cyprinodon brontotheroides; assembly: GCA_018398635.1. Classification (NCBI taxonomy): domain Eukaryota; kingdom Metazoa; phylum Chordata; class Actinopteri; order Cyprinodontiformes; family Cyprinodontidae; genus Cyprinodon; species Cyprinodon brontotheroides. The sequence goes on from JAGKQL010000062.1 coordinate 30,561,590, forward strand.
AGCAGGTAGGATGTTCTTTCGCATGTTCTGTCACTCAAAAAGTAAATTGAGCTTTTTTTTTTCTACAATCCTAGATGACGTACAGAGACACAGTTCCCTTCCCACATGTATAACACAAAAACTAATTCTGAAAAACTCATAAACTCTGTATTTGACGGCTTTAGAATTAGTATATTATCTAAAGAAAAAATACTGTATTTTTGTTCTATTGTCTATCCTCTTTACACGAGTGAATAAAGTGAATGTGATTGGTCATTTATCTAGGGGGAGGGATTGTTGTGGAAAGGTTATGAAAAGCAAGAAGTTTGGTTGTGGCCAGTTTGTCCGGAAGCATCTTGCTAACCAGTTAGCAAGTTAGTGCGAGAAAAGGTTCCCAATGGGAAATTACATTGGGACAAGAAGTAGCACTAATTTGTGACACCTAGCGACACTGTCAAAGAAGCATATGGACAGCAGAGGAGAGTTTAGTGTCGGGAGGTTGTGGATGGAGTCTCCTCCGTCATCCATTTTTTTTATTTAGAGGAGGAAGCGAGGGGGCGAAGATGTTGTGGAAGAGGGCGCCAGGGCGGCAGAAGCTTGGTTTGGTGTAGAAGGCTTCCAGCGTAGCATGTTTTGAGCCCCTTGCACCCTCGCAGCGCTGCCAGTTCTGTTAGCTCGCCTGCGAAGACACACAGGCGTCCATCCCGTGAACACTGGGGCGCAACTCAATGGTAGAGTAAATGATTTCAGCCATTGAGTATATTAGCTGCGACATATGAATCAAGAAGCTATGACCGAAAAATTTCATTGACAGATGACCGTTGATACATGATTGGACGAATTTAGGTGTTCTGGTTGACGTATAACTAACTGGCCTTCATAAGATAACGAAAAAAAAAGACCCCACAGATTTTAAGAAATTTTCTAAATTTTGGGACAATATAGTCTGATAAAGAGTACATTTATATACATGTTTAAGCCAGAATGATTTTACATTTAAATATGATGTCCCTATGACTTTTCCCTTTAAGCTACTTAGGAAACATTCAGGCTTGTGTGTTCCTCTGTGGATGGTGTAGCAGCAATCCTTCAAACTGAGCACTGATGTAGCAACAGAGATTAGGGGACAGATGGGCTTATGTTTAAGTGATTTCTAAGCTGTTAAGTGATTCTACACGTCACACTGTGATCAGATAAGCTTCCCAAAAATATGATTTATCAAAGTTATTTGATGATGGGATGATTGATATAAAAGGGGGACTTGATGATCTGAAACACTGAAGTAACAACAGATGATGAGAGTATACTTGTTCAAAGCAATGCATCTCTGAGAATTCAATAGCTGGAAGTCATTTAGAGGCAGCAAACTGCATTGATACCAATGCGTCATTGTGTTGCTGTCAACAAAAGTTAATTTAGTCATAAATCATAAAGTGTGTAAAAAAAAAAAAAAAAGCAGTTGAGAAGATGTGGTGAGACGGTTGTGGCCTGTCTATTCATCCCCACACACTTAAGATGTGTGTACAGTGACCTCCTTCCCAGTCACTGCCAGAATAAAGGGAGCGTCCTCCATTCTGGACACTGGCACTACAACAGCCTCCCTGTTTGAAAGCCTGAATTAGGTTTTCTAGAGTGCTGCCTGCTGTATGAAAGAAAATACTTTATGCTCTTTCTCTGCCATTGATTCCGAAATGTTTATCACACGCACACCCACATACACACCCCATCTCGCTGCCATCACATGGCTTCAAAAGGACCACACACACACACAAGCATTGGAGTTCAAAACAGGCTGGATGGTTCATGTGACTGCATGCAGCTCTGTTTTATCACACACACACACACACTGTTGCTCGACTTCCACCTCCATCTCCCCACGTTCCCTCTGCTGAGCCGGCCCATTCACGGCTCCTTTAATGGACTTCAGCCGGCAGCTTGTCAGAGAGGCTAACTGAGTCAGCTCCTCTAGAGCCAACATCCAATCTTGGCTTAAGCTCTGACTCATCTAGTTGTTAAAAAAAATAAATAAAATGAAAAATCACCAAGCAGCACCGCACAGGTGGATTCACTCAGTCACAAATAAGCACATTACCCAAAATGTGACTCATTAATTGGTATAGTCCCCCGTGGGAGTTACAGCTTTTGCTTAACAAGCTCATCCCTTTCAATATGTCATTTAAGGATTAAACATGGTAAACTGTGCTAAAAAAAAAGGCAAAGAGGTGAAACAAAGGCATCCTGCTTTCACAAACAGTTATTCATAACTTACAAATATTAATATTTAATGTGTTACCTGCGGTGTCTTTGTTCAGTAACCCTTTTATATAGATCCAGTTCATGGCAGGATGCACAAACGGTACTGTTTAAAGGGTTGTGCATTGGTCTCCAAGGTGGAAACAGAAGGAATTTATATAATTTTACTCTGACTTCAGCCTTCTGCTCATGGGTCAGATAAGATCCCCAAATGCTGTTTCATGAGTTATGTTTTATTCATGACTGGACCTCTGCACAGCATGCTTAGGGTCACCATTTGGGCTCCTGCACATCAATAAAAGGAATCGCAGTGAGTTTAGTTAATAAGAATAAGGTTTGTTTGTTTTTGTTCTCTCTGAGCTCAAACAAGAGATCATATTTCAAGAAAAAACTGCAGCAAAAAAAATAAATAACTAGCTGAGGAAATAAAGTAAAACTCGAGACTGATGGTTTTAATTGTAAAAAGGTTATATTACATAAAATCAGGTAACTGTAACAATAATTAGTGACTAAAAATCAACCGTTCCAATGGGGCTTCTGTAAGGCTTTGTGCTCTTTAGCATCAAGCTCTCAATCATTTATTTTGTTGTGTTTGGAATGTTACAAGAGCCATAAGTAATAATGACAACCAAAGCCAATTTCACAAAAACAGAATTCAGAATAAAAGTGAATAGAAATTACAGCCTCCACATTGATCCAAAGTAGTGCAACACTCTGCTTCTAGGTTGAAGGTAGAAAAATCTGACGTTACTACCATCCCAGGTGATAAATGAGAAAGGGTTTTGCTTAGTCTTACAGTAAATTTCCTATTTTTTGCTCAATTAATCAAAAAAGAACTAATATTACTCAATGTTGGGGAGGACAGAGTTTTGGAACAATAACAGAAATTCAGAGGCTTATATTGATCTACAAATTCTCTGACTACACCTTGAAATGGTGACTATAGCTCAGTGCCAGTCAGGGAGGGTCCAGAGTTCCAGGAATAGTAATAACTCGTTATGGAGATGATAAAATAAAAAGAGATGCATTCTCTACGCAGCCCTCCTGCTCTTCAAAACACAGCTAATGGAGTGCGCGACCTTTTCTAACTGATGACGCCCACGCAGCCGCTTCAACACCAAACTCCATCAGGAAACTCTAATCCCAATTATGGGTAAAAATTACACTAACTCTTTTCCTTTCCAGCGGGGGAAAGATGAACACCTCAGGTGATGCCCTCGATGAAACAGACTCATAAAAACACAATGAGTAAAAGCTGTTAGAGGAAAAAGGTTATGGGACAAATTAAGTGTTTCCTCCATTTTTTAAAGTCTCTATTGGTCAGCGGGAAAAAAACCAGCCTCAAATCTGTTCTAAACGAAATACAGCGATGCAGTTGATTCCTTCCAGCTTTCATCGCGGCCTCCATCCCAGCAGGGGAGCAGAGCATCTCCCTGTTCAGCCAAACCAATGCTTCCCTCTAACGACCCCCTTTCAGAGGCAAAGATGGGTATCGGGTATTGCAGGCTAACATCCTGGACCTCAGTTATTTGTCAACCGCCCATTCCCAAGGGAGGACCCATTCATCCGGTTCAATTTGCATGTTTTGCATCAACGCTATTTCTGACATTTTGAAAAGAAAAAACGTCTTCAAACTTGGCAACAAGGTCCAGTGGATTTATTTTTTTACTTTTTTTGGAATGTGCTAAATGAATGAAGATTAAAGCTATCTTCACCTGTGTATAAAAAAGTTTCAGTTTTAGGTGTTTGATTTGCATTAGCACCAAACAATGCAACCTATTCTCATTATGAGTGCGTGTGAAATCGTACGAAAAGTTATGCACCTTATTTTCGTACGTTTTGGACGTTTTTTTCGTCGTATGCGCATGCGCATCTGATGCACCATTCACGAATATAGAATATAAATTACAATTAGCCCTAACCCTAAGATATAAAACAGCAAGCAACGTAGTTAGAGACATGAATAATTGATGATTGCACTGTTTTCCCATTTTTATCCGTCCGTGGATCTGCTTTTTTCTGTCTGCCAGCGCATGCGCGCTGATGTGGTTTTTTGAGGAAAAAGCGTCCAAAAGCACGTCTGTGAGAAATAGTGTGCATAACTTTTGATACGATTTCATACGAACTCATAATAATGAGAATATGTTGAACAATGCCTGTCAATGGTTCAACAATACAATTGGCTGCTAAAGGTGAAACAGGATCAGGATGGTTGTTAAAATGAATCCTATTCAGCGGCTTTCTTGGTCTAAAACCTTAAGAGAGACATTTTAAAGCATGTTGACAAAGCTATTTAATGTAAAGCTTACATTATGCTTTGTGATCTTGCTTTTAAGCTTATAACAGATCTCCAAAATGTCAAAGATGCTTGAATATTGCAAACATTTCAAGATTAAATTACTGATTTATGAAGTTAAAACAAAGCAAACATCATTGCATGCTGAAATTCAGCCCCCTGCATTTAAAGACTTATAATTTCTGTCCTGAATTTTAACCAATTTCCAACGAAGCCTATGAATAAAACAGTCCCAGGTCAAAGTGGAGGTGGTTGTGAGTCCATTTCCACACCGTTGAAGGTTTCGAACGTCTTAAATGAGGAACATTAAAAAAAGAAAAAATTTCAGCTTTTTTTTCCCATCAATGCTTAAATAATTGAGCTAAACAGCATATTTCTGTTGCTGTTTAGTCCTGGATATTTTATTTTGCTCTTAAATGTCTTTATTTTCCTGGTTACGTTCAGCAAAGTAGTAAAAGTTTAGTTCTGGTCAGAGGTTTTTGCAGACACCTCTGCTGATGTGATCTGAAAGATTTTATGTTATGACAATTTAGAACAATTGGATGTAAATTAATTAATAACATTTTTTTAAGTGTTTAAAACAACAGATCATAGCTGCATTTTAGTCCTGACACAAAATTATGAAACCTTCAAGCATCAGTTTATCCAAATGTACAGATGCAAAGCTGGAGGATAATCAGTCTATGACTAATCAGAAGATGGATTGCTCTTGAACAGAGTGTAAAAGATGTGCCGATATCATTTTCTTCCTTTTTTATAAACGGTTCCATCCAAAGTAAAGTAGCAGCCATGATATCTTGGCATCAAAATAACCCTGGATTCAGGAAATTGCTGCTGAGTTTATTCCTGTTTATATAATATATTTTTTTAATCTTTGTGAATGAAGTGTGCTACTATGAATATAGAGTTTGGTTAAATTTGGCAGATGAGGCTGACTAGATTTTTAGGAACAAAGGGAAATTGGTTTTTCTATCAGTTTGAGAAAGCTGTCAGAGATAAAAAACAGTTCAAACTTATTTCACGCAAATTTTGATTAGGACCCATTGATTTCCCAGCATAAAGAAAAATAAAATTACATCCAAATAGCTGAAAGATGGGTGCATGTAGAATTTGGAACAACCGTCTTAAACTCTACTTTTTAAAGCTCCATTGATAACCTGTGATCAGCACTGAAAAAGAAAATGTAAAAACAAAAAATGCAAGATTGTAATCATCTCAAAGGGCTAAGAAGAGAAAAAATGGGCTAGTATGAGTTAAAATTAGGTCCATGGGCTTATTTCAGTATGACAGAGAATCGTAGAAATTAGGATTATTTATCTCCCGCTCTCGATTTAGTAGTTTTCGTTTTGAGTTGTTGAGCAGAGCTCCTAGAAACAGCCATAAGCGACCTTCTTACAGAAGATGTCGTCACATTACGCCTCGTAATCAAATAAACTACAGAGGAAAATGATTCCTCTGAAGATTTATTCCTGTTTTCTTTAAGCAAAAACTTTAAGTAAACTGTATGATACCCCGTTGGTTTAATAACACCTGATTTTCTTCTATTAAATGGTAAAACTGAAGCTCTCTGAGGCCTCATTAGATTCCAAACACTTTAACATGTCGCCTGAATAGGAAACAAAGTTAAAACTTGATTGTTTTTTCATTATTTTGCAATTTGCTTCATATAGCAGGGTCTTTACCTCCTATTCTCTAAGCATTCTTCCTAAACATGTTTGGTTTTGCTTTAGTTTGCATCAGTGTGTTTTTATGACAGGTGTATATGGTTCTCTTAACACATGCATGTGTCATGATATAAATGCACATACCTGCAGGACAGTCTCCCTCTGACATAATGAGGACTTCAGACTGCAGCTTGCAGGCGTCTCTACGGAGGAAACACTCGTTCTGGTAGTTTTTGTTGTTAGAGCCGCACACTGGGGCATAGTCATTGTTGCACTGCAGAGAAAAGAGAAAAACCAGGATGAAAATAAGCAAAGAAAATCATGACCTCTGCAACATTACATCCAATTACGGTACGAGGAAGTGTTTTTCACACCTGGAGAGTAACAGTACTGGTGCATTCAGTTGGTGAAAAATACCACTGAAACCAGTTTAGCTAAACAGTGCAGAGAAGATATATAAGCCAGCAGAAATGTTTGGTCAATATTAGCGTTATTTTATTTTTTTGTCTTGTCTTGTCTCGGTATCAGACGATAGGAGGGAATTTTGTTCCATTATTGCTGCAAGCGGATAAAAAAAATGTAAAAATGGAATAATAATGGAATAAAAAATGAAATCCAGAAATTAAAATCTAAAACTATAATTATTTTTCATATATTGTTGTTTTTCCCCCCCACTTTTTTAGATCTTATATTGAAATAAAAATGTTTAAAACTCCCCTTTTTCAAATTTACATGCATTTACAACATCACCATTCTCCTCATCCCATCCTGACCAAATGAAATAAGTCTGTACTCTTAAGCTCATCTCCAAAATGTAAGAGAATTTGATCTTTAAAAAGCATTTTAAAATGAATGCAATGAACAAAACTCAATCTGAAAAAGAGAAATTTGAAAAATGCTAATTGAAAAATTTAATTCTGAAAAGAAAAAAAAAATAAGATTTGAAAAAGGTACAAATTAATATCTGAGAAAACAGATATTTTTTGAGTTTTTACGACATTAGTGGCTTGTTTTTTGAAACAGTAGGCTGACAGACCACCGCGCCACCAAAGCACTCCCAGATTTATCTTTTTCAAATGTCCATTTACAAACATGTTGTTTGCTTGTAACAATAATGGAACAAAATTCACTCCATATAAGTGCATGGATTTGCCGATTTAGTTCTAGCCATGCAATGTATGCATTTCATGCTCACATGAAGAACATTGCCTTTCTTTCCATTTGACATCCATTATAAATCAATAGTTCCTTTTATTATTTAGGCTAGTAAAACATCTATAATCATGGCTTGATTTTTCAACATGTAAATATATCAGCCCGACTAGGGGTCCAGAGCCCTACTTTGGGAACCCGTTTTACTTTATCTGTTGCTAAAGATTTAAAAAAGCCCATCTTGTGTGAATAAACCACTATCAAAATGTTAAAAATGTTCGAATCCAAAGGTCAAACAAGTCAAACTGAACATTTTTTAGCAGGTTTCCATTCCTGTAGAATGTACAATAAGCCCAAACACAGCTTATTGTGGCCAGAGCACAGAGACGTTTTATAAGAAGACTCTTTATGAAAATTCATATGATCTGCATCTCTGTTAATAACTCTGCCACATGATTTTTATGTATAGAAAGAATTAAAACCTGTTTTCTCTTTTTATTTTTTTCTATAAAATATCTTAATCCAAATAGCGAATTGAAAGTGAGAAAAAATAAAAAAACAGCCATAGTTGGAGTAAAAACTTTGAGGAAAGCTAGAGAACTATTGATCTACACCTTTTTACACGGATAAAAGTCCAGCTGCTTAGAGGTAAAAGGAAAGAAATGAGGAATGACTCGACAGTTTTGAAGTTATCTCTGTGAAAGCTCCATTAGATGAACTCCAGGTGATGACCTCCTGCAGCTGTTTACCTGAATAATGTTTTTTAAAGCTTACCCTGTGATTTCTACAGGTAACTGAGTCTATACAGCAGTAAACTTTTGATGCAAGTTAAGAAACTATTATCAACTTTAAGATGCCGAGTCCTGGCATTTATGAGAAACCATAAGATTCGTGCTGTGAAGTCTTTAAACAACTGTTTTGTGTTTTAAACAGGAAAAAAATGGCAACTTGTTATGCTTCCATCTCCTTTTTAACTTGGAGAGGATAGTTATAGTTCACTTCACTGAGTTCTGCAGAAAAATAGCTTTACCTCCTGCTGATCTCCTCGTGTTGCTCCAATGGAGCAGTGGGAGGTTAAGTGACTTGCTCAAGGGCACTCAGGAAAATGGCTGTTAAGGTACAGAGCAACATTACTCATTCATATCCCCACACGGTTTGTTGGCTACAGAGCACGTCTGGATTTTTCAGATGACTGATGGCACTCCAGGACTGAGTCTCAGCGTTCCTTTTTGGGGAACCGAGGAGGGCTATTCATTTGATTTCATATTGATTTTCTGCTGCTACACTGCTGGAATAACAAACGTGATTATTCACTGGAAAAATATTCCCCACCGTTCCCCATGAAGAGGCCGCGGCTATCTTAGGCGACAGAGGAACTGCTGCGTATTACCTGATTACATTAAACAGTGAGGAAAATTTGGTGGTGAGTGAAAAAGTCTTTCCTGCTGTGTGAAATGACACAAACTGAAGAATTTATCTCAGGAGAATAAAGGAGAACTAAAGGATTAAACAGGCTTTACTGTGAACCTGAGATCTTTCCTCATACATGTCCCTGCAGGGATGCAAATTGAAAGTTTCCATCATTTTTATTTTTAAAAAGAAAAGCTTTGATATAGCTTTAATTCATGAAGCCATTTAATACCGAAAACCTAAAGAACACTAAGATTACTCCACGTGTATTCGTGGTCAACTCTGAATTATTGCTAGAATCTTTTTTTTTGGTATATTTGTTCAAACCAATATCTTATTGTGACTGTGGTCAGGCTTCAGTCTGAACATTTCAGTGAACAACATTTGTAGAAGGAGAATGTAAATGTCACACACCAGCCTGCTCTTTACAGAAGTAAGAATGGATGCCGGCAACTTTATATTATTATTAAATTATTAAGCATCAGTATTATGACCAAACGTATGAATACAATCAGACACTCCGTTCAGCTCCTCCCACTATTCTCTTCTTCCTGAGCTATCTGTATAGTTATGCTGTTATAGGCTTAGACTTCTGGAGGACATAGGGACCCCAATTTCATCATTCTGCTTCATTCTCTCTCTATTCTCCTATTCTGCAGAATCTGTTAGTTCAATCTCTAGGGATGCACAATATTGGGATTTTGGCGATATCCGATATGCCGATATTTTAAAACTCATGTAGCTGATACGCCGATATCGATACAGATGTTCAAGCTGGACAAAAATAAGTAGTCATTGAAAATAGCAGTTTTATTTATCCATTTCGAACACTTTGAAAAATAATATACTCAAATATATTTTCATATGCTGATATCAAATTGATTTTTAAAAACAGGGTATCGATCTATTTTACTTTCAAAATCTGCGTGAAATTTCCATAGTTCTGTTACAAACTCTAAGTGATATTTTGCAAATTCTTGTGAGATTTTGTTAGTAAAATAGATCGATACAGCGCGTCAATATATAAACATATAAAAATATGGCAAAATTTGTGAATTTTCGGGGGATTTAAAAGTAGCATAAACTTGATGACATATAGCCAGAGATGGGAAGTAGCTAAGTACAAATACTTAGTTACTGTACTCAAGTAGATTTTTCTGATATTTTTACTTTACTTTACTACTTATTTTTATGGCGACTTTTTACTTCTACTCCCTTACATTTTTACACAAATATCTGTACTTTCTACTCCTTACATTTTAAAAAAAAAATTTTCTCGTTACTTTAGTTTTGAATCATTTCAATGGAGTTACCGTTATTATTTTTCACCTCATCAATACCAAATTCAATCTAATTGGATGGGAATCTCACCACACGTTGCATTTGACGCACCACTACAAGATGAATCGACAGATTCGGTGGTATTCATTGGCGGCAAATCATTGCAGCCTGATGGCGTGTGGCGTTAGCATAGTAGCATGGACGGCGAGATGATTGAAAATGAACACAACGAGATCTAGTCCTATTGGCAGACATCCATTTTAAAAAAGAGCAGCGGCATGTAAAAAAAAGTGGTTTCTACTTTTACTTTTATACTTTAAGAAATAAATTTACAAGCCTGTACTTTGTTACTTTTACTTGAGTAAAAGAAGTTTAATCAGTACTTCCACTTTTACCAGAGTATTTTTAACACTAAGTATCTGTACTTTTACTCCAAGTATGGAAAGTGAGTACTTTTGCCATCTCTGCATATACTAATATTTCGTATGAAATAGATTGATATGGTGTTTTAAATGGCAATTTATCAGCATATATGAAGATACTGTGATATTTTAATGTATCTATATTTTTTCCTCGTCTTTAGAAGTTTTAAGTCTGTAAAAAGAAATTTTTGAGGAAGAAGTAGTATCTAGTTTTTTTTTAGACTTTATAAAACTCAGAATCTGATCAAATATTGGATTAAATATCGGTGGGGTGGCCGATGTCCGATATTCAGTTTTAAGGGTGATACAGGCCGATACCGATAGGGGCCGCATTATATCGTGCATCCCTAGTTCAATCTCTAACGTTCTGCTCTCTCTGCTTCATCTGGTCCTCTTCCTGTTTGGCTGTGACTCCATCCTGGAGAGAAACATCGGCTGTGCTGCTTCCATCAACACCCTTGTTTATAGATGCTGGAGATCGGCCTGTTTTCCAGTGTGGTCCTGTTTCTCTGACCATGACTGGCTGGATGTGCTCTCTTAGTCCTCTGGCATGGGAGCTGGCTCGGGAGCTCGTCTGCCTGGCTGTGTGTTTCCTGCCTTTTACAGCTGCTTTTTGTGTCTCTGCTTCTGTTCTCCTTGAACCCCAGTCGCCCTCAGCAGATGGCCGCTCACACTGAGCCTGGTTCTGCTGGAGGTTTCTTCCTGTTAAAAGGGGAGTTTTTCCTCTCCACTGTCACTACAAGCATGCTTAGTGTGAGGGATTGTATTTGAGTCAATGCAATCAACTGGTTTTCCTTATATAGAAAACTTTGTATCAATTTGACTGTATGATCTGGTTGAACTGTATAGTGCCTTGAGAGATGACATGTGTTGTGAATTTGGCGCTATAGAAATAAACTGAATTGAATTGAATTGAATAAAGGTAATGAAAAAAAAACAGCTATTTACCATAGCCTTTTGTGAAGTAGTGACTGCTGAGAAATGTCAGCTGACTGTTAGGCCTTTCAGACTGGATGCAGTTTGTGCTGCACTTCTTGAAGGGATTAGCATATTGCGCCTCTCTGCATTGGCTGATTGGCTCTGGGTGGCCAGATGGGCAGCTGTTTGATTGTTGTCAGCAGTAAAGTGCTAGCACTAGCCTTGCTAGTTAGAAGAAAAATAGCAGCAATAAAGAAACAGTATGTGCACAAAACCGTTTCTCCCCCCAAGTTTTTTATTGTCATTACTGTCACAAGTACAGCGCAACGAAATTCACTCTTTGCATTTAACCCATCCCCTAGGGGAGCAGTTGGGTGCCATTGTGCGGGGCCGGCGGAGCAGTGTGGGGTTAAGGGTCTTTGCTCCGGGACCCAGAGTGGAAGTCTGTGAGGGCGGGGCTTGAAGTAGAACCTCTCCATTCCAAGTGCGATGCCCTAACCACTACGCCGCCACTCACATCTAATCTCCTAGGTCCAATGTTTGGAGTTTGGGCTTATGAATGAGATTTGTTGCCTAGTTACCACAGTCGCAAACTTGGGATCATATAATACTATAAGAATTCAGGCAAACCAAATTTCTTCAATTTGCTTTCTGTTTTTTCTTGCTTGTGGCTGAATGCTTTGGTTTCTAACGGTCCTGCATGCATTTAACCAGACTGGCAGAAAGGATCAGAAATTGGTGCAGTTGCTGTGAAAAACCTCTATTGTGCAGCAAAAGTCATTGAAATAAATGGATTTTAGACTGTAGTGAGGGCGATGACACTGATCTTAAAGTCCTATAAGACTGCTATCGGATACATAAGGTCACGAATTTTGTTCCAATTGTGAAAGTAGCACAATTCAGATTTTAGTGAGGTTATTGCAAGTGGGCAGTTCAGACTGTAATTTAAATGGTGGATATGGGTCGGAAACAGGGGGAAAAAGAATCAGATATATCAGTTTTGGCTTCTGTATGAACTTGGTCTCATACAGACTGTTCAGCCAAATTTAAACCAACACTTTATTTCTAAAGAAATGTTAAATAAACCATATATTTCTCTACTATCCCAATAAAACAATAATAGAGCAAAGCATCATAAAGCTTCAGTTGAGAGCAGGAGTTTTTAAAACAATTATAACATCAAATCTATTTAGCATTTTTGCCTTCAAGAATATGCATGAAATGAACTGATCATCAGAACATGCAAAATATTGGGGACAATATGCAACTGTTTTTGAAACCTCCATTGCAATTGAACAAACCCCATGAAAAGCGGGTGGTTTTTCTGCATGCCTAATAACTATAGCACCTTTTAAATAAAGAGATACTGGGACACTTCATGTTTTTTTCTTTTTGTAAATCTGTTATCGTATCAAAAGTTGTTTTGTTTGTTAAAGGTATATTTACTGTGCAATACGCTTTGCTATTTGCCATATAGTGTATGTAAACTGTAGAGATACAAAACATAAACTGAATGTTATCTGTACTTGCCAGTATTAGCTTTAACACTAAATGACCGAAAGAGGTAATTCCATCACTGTATCTTGCGATATTATGCTTCACGTTCACGGACGCCAACCAAGAGCAGCAAATCGGCGTCTCCTGCTTCATTTTGCTGCTTGTACCAGTTTAGTTCTGACTTTGCTGCTCTGGCTGTAGCGGTGGAAAGGATGTGTCTGGCCAGCGTTGGAACTGCTCTATCACTTCTCTGCCTTGCAGCTATATTTTGCTGTGATCCAGTGGGAATAAAGTAGTTTAATATGTTTATAAGTGAGAAAATCCACCTGAAAACGTGAATCAGTGCAGTCAGTTCATCCAGATTACCATCCTGCTCAGACCAATACTATTTCTGTCGGAGCCGCTCAGACCCCCACATACCAGCCGTGTGCGCTTCGACAGTAGGAATCCCACTCAACAGCTGCAGCCTCTGGCCCGGTGGCCTCCTCGCGGTTTACCGCCGGGCGTGTTGGTAGGTGGTTTTCATCTAAATAATCTAAACTGCAGGCACCAGGATAATAAGCGAACATATTCTGCAAGCAGATTTCTGAGCATTTTAAGTTCATTTATGCGTCAATAAACTGTTTCAGAGGAGTGATCATAGCCGATCTGTATCATCAGCGCTGTGTCTCTCTCCTGCCAGCTCCCAGATCAGCTTCTCTGATTGGTTGATGCGGCGGCGCATCAAGCAGCAAAAGTTCAAATTTTCCATCTCAGAAGCAGCAGCGGCGTTTCGCGGCCAGCTTCACGTCGCTTCAAGCTGCTCAGGCACGGCGCTGCAGGACCTTTTGCTGCGCCTTGATGCGCTGGCGTCAACCATTGACTTTTTATGTAAACTCGCTGCTTCTGCTGCGTCCGGTGTGAATGTAGCATTACAGGTGCTGCTTTTTTGTCTGCAGCAACAGCAGGTAATGTGAATCCAACTCATGCAAGAGTCTGTTACAGCAGAAAAGCAGAATTTATCATTTAACTTTCAGAAGCAAATAGTTAAACTACTATTTGGAATTACTGCACAGGACAGGAGGGAGAAAACTGGGAAGGTATTGGTTATCAGGCAGTCAAGATGTAAAATACTGGCATATTGGTAGTAAGCAATGAACATATTGATATGGTCTAAAAATGGAATCTCTGATTTTTTCCCTACAAATCCAATTAATCGTTATATTTGGTTTTTTTTCTGTTAGTTTTTTTCTTACTTCAATTTCATAATAAAAATAACAAATGAAATATATGACTTCCAAAAACTAGCTGTTATTTCAATTAAACCCTCTAGTAGGTGACTTTTATTTAAAGGACAACAAAATTCAAGCTGTGAAACAACCTTGTACAATAATAATTTACAAAAAAAATAAATGTTTCTAACTAGTGGTACTACACAGATAGCCAGTTTATCAGTAATGAGAATATATCCAAGAACAAAAAGTGATGAACTGGTTTCACACTGAGACATGGAAGCCCAAGGAGTATTTATGTGGGGAAAAAATCTAGATTTTCCAAACAGGCAATCTCCATAAAAGAATAAATAAATCAACTGATCAATAAAACCGATTAGTTGCCCAGATCTAGAGCAAAAATCCCATTGCCGTGCCTGACTAGTAAATGCTAATCCTAAATGCACATCATGACTACTTTCTAATAAATTTACATCCACTCTAGCAAAGACCTTAAAAGAGATGGATCAGTAGAAACAAAGATGAACCATTGAGCAAAGAAGGAGACATTATTTTGGAACACATTGTTAGCTTTTGCTACAAACACAGCAAAGGTTTGATAATCAGAAGAAATAAAATACTTGTGGCATCATTTGAAAAAACTTAATAGAGAAAAATCAGAAGATCAGGTTTCAATAAGCATAGATAGAAGAATATAAAGACAGTAAAGTAGAGAGAATAAGAGATCATTCTATGGCTCCTCATCAAAGGGACTGCAGAAATGATCAGGAGTGAAGAAGACGGGTGACACCAGGCTAACAGGAAGAAACAGATCCATATAAAGAGAGAGATGTGCTGAGGGCTAGGAAAAGTGTAAGTAGATAGAGAGGTGAGCAGAAGACATACGGAAAGAAAGAGTGATAGGCCAAAGCTTTAGCTCAACAAAACCTGGCAAAGTATGAAAAAGAGCTGCAGCGCCTGAAGAAACAAAGGGACTTGAAATAAAAAAGAAATAAGGACATTGTCTGAAATAAAGAGAAGGACAAAGAGCCACCTCTTAAAGGAAGGGAGCAGGAATATGCTTAGCGACACAAAGGTGCTTGGAAAAACTTTCTGCAGGGCTTATGTTTTTTTTCTGTTCTCCTTGGATGCCATCTCCTCTCATCCTGCACCCCCTCTCCTCTTTCCTCGGCAGTCCCTAACCTGGGGACTCAGTCTTCTGCCAGGCATGAGTGCAACAGAAGGCAAAGCTGCCCAGCAAGAACCCATAGTGGGTGTCTTTTAAGAGGGCCTTCATTTCCGTGAAAACTCTCTGGAGCCCTCAGCTTGATCCTCCCTCGGGAATCTGGCTTTCACCCGAGGGTAAAACAGAGGAGTGATGACAGGGCTGCAGATCTCAAACCTCTTTCTTCCATAAGATGCGGGAAGAAAGCTGCAGATGTGAGTTCCATGGTAAAGCACAAAGTTCTTTATGAAGTCAAAAATACAAAAGCTTAATCTCCAGATATTCTCCATTAAATGCCATAACCACTTCCATTTGATGGCAGCAATTAGACGGAGCTGCTATTACAGACTTCAAACTTCTTCCCTAGACCGTGACAGCGTTGTTTTAGCCGTTGTCAGGTTGCTGTAGTTTTGATCCTGTCTCTGCTTGATAACCAGCAGCGTGTGATGTCGACAGTCAGTGAAATATCAGCTTTGTCAGCTGCTGCACTTTACTGCAAGTCAGCCAAGATGACTGTCAAGCCTAACAAAAATGAAAAAAGACAGAGGTGCCAAGACAATCCGAGAGGTGCTTTAAGATGTATGAGAGGGAGGGATTGTGTAGGAAGTGCTGAAATGAAGAGGTGATAATAAGAAGTGGTGAATGAGACAGAAGGTGAAACAATTTGATACTCCGCAACACTCTGCAGACAGAGAAGATGAGGTTGGTGGCCAGGACCATATGGTTCGGCCGTATGTCCCCACTGGCTGAGGCTTTGCTAAAGTCCAGGACTTTCCAGGAATATCT
>JAGKQL010000062.1:30582400-30609089 GCA_018398635.1 Cyprinodon brontotheroides
AAAACATGTAGGCCGAGCTGTCGATGAATCCACTGTCAAAACAGTTTGTGGGTCATGAAATACAAAAAGCAGCAGGGCAAGCAGAAGCCACCAGAATCCATACTGGGCTGCCATAACCGCAGCAAACGCTGCCCTCAGTAAGCGTCCAGCGGCTGACAGGAGTGGAACAAAGACAGGTGGGAGAGGAAACAGAAGGCAGAGCGGAAACACAGCAAATACGGATGTGAAAGAATGGAGGGAAAGATCCGCAGGGGAGAAGGAATACATGCACAGAGAGGACAGAGAGACAAATGGAAAACAGGGGAGAAGGATCAAACTGAAAAGTGAAATGATGATAGGTGAAGGATGGTTGGATGATAAGTGGTGATGTTAACCAGGCAACAAGCTGAGTAATGCATGTTGTGGTGGGGGATCTGCTCAATGTAAACCACATGGGAGCAGGAGACAAAGGAGAGGACGCAGGGAAAGTGAAGGCAGGTTTACGCATCATTGGAGGGAAGGAGCTCAGCAAGGTGCAGCAGGACTAAACATGACAGAATATCAGCGTTAATAAACTGCAATATGAATAACAGATCCCTCAGTATACCACAGCAAACCCCACAATACAAAAACACCATCAAGTCAAGCGGCAATTAGTCACGTATTGCTCACAGGACTGGCTCTAAGGCGTGTGTTGTGTTTGCATCACAGCAGGGGGCGTTATTCTTAAGTGAGACACGCACTGTTACAAACGTGAATCATCACCAAAGTACAATAAAACCATGTTAAATAGTTTTACTGTTTTGCTTTTATGAGGTATAAATTTTAAGTAGAAAAGCAGAATCCATAAAATATCCCATTTAGAATAGTAGAATAGAAAAGATAATATCCTGATTCATCCTTTATTGAGAGATGCAGAAAATCCCCACTAAAGGTACCATATAACATTGGTTTTAATTTTTATGTCTTGGACCAAAGATGTTGGAATGGATGTCCAATTTTGTAATCTAAATCTTGTTAAACAGTTTGGAAAAATATGTTTTACTTTGGGTCACATACAATATTATTTGGATATAATGTAATAACAGAAAATAAGGATTTAAAGCAACATAGCGAAAATGTATAAGTATCTTTAGACCAAACTGATCTGAAACTACAAGTGGAGCCTAAATCTTACCAAATGACAATATTCCACTATGTTTGAGAAAATGTATTATTTAGACCAGTCACCCTGACCCCACCCGATGAAGACCATGGAGGGTCTCATCCTAGCCTACTCTGCGCACCGTGGTGAGCCCCACCCTAGGCGTTCAACCACGCACCTATAGACCAATAATCGAGATCAGCGAGAACGTTCCCTTCTGTCCTTTTGACTTTTCCAGAGTCTTCTAAACACCATCAGACCAGAACTGCTTGAGGGAGAAGCTAGAGGACGCTGGAGTGACGGACGGACATTTTGAAGCTGCCTGGACGATCATTACCCTCACCTGAATCCTCAGTAATGGCATGCGATCGCACGGGCTGTCGGTCCGAGGTGGCAGTCTGTAAAACGTACTGGGACCCAGCAGGGCACTGGTTCTGTTTCCGCTCCTCTTCACCCTTTACACCCTTCTTGACCTACAACACACTGACAGCCGCCATCTCCAGAAACCCTCAGATGACCTGGAAGCGTATTCCTTCATTATCAAGTTTCAGATGGAAATCGCACGTAAAAAGTTATGCACCGTGTAATTTCGCGACGTGCTTTTGGAACGCGCTTTTTTCGTCGTATTTTTACGCCTTGCCTCCAGACAAGATATCCTTGTGCAGCACATGCGCATCCTACGCACCATTCAATAACATAGAATTTAACATAGAAGTAACCCTAACCCTAAGATACAAAACAGCAAGCAACGTAGTTAGAGACATGAAGAAGTAAGAACTGTAAATCTAAATAAGTCATTTTTTCTTAAAATAAGTTCTTTAAAATAAGTTTTATCCTGAATTGAGGAGATAAATGAGACACTTTGCCAATGAAACAAAACAATTTACATTTGAAATAAGAAAAATCAAATGCATTGTCTTATTTCAAGTGCATGTTATCTAATTAACTTGTTTTAAGTGTAAAAATACTCATTCCATTGGCAAACTATCTTATTTACCTGCTCAAATTATGGGTAAATACACTTGATGTAAGACATTTACGTTACCTTGTTTTAGTAACGCAGTAATCTAACTAATTACTTTGACTTCGTAACTATAACGCAGTTACCATTGCAGACACCCCGTTACTGGCGCGTAGTACTCAGGTCGCACAATTAACCTTTTTTCATGATAGGACTCATGACAAACTGCGTGAAGCTGACACCCCACACACGTCCAAAAAACTCTGCAAATAGACTGAATGGTTAGTGCAACGTTAAGTGCAGATTTGTGCAGAAAAAAATATTGTTTGTGCTACTTTTGTTTAAGAGATATTATGGCATTGGCTTTTGAGTCAGTCATGGCCTTATATAGGAGGGCTGGTCGGCCGGCGGCGGGTGGTATTCCCGCCTGTCAGTTGGGGAGGATGGGGTGTGTTTCTGCTTTCTGGCGTGCTAAGATGCGCCATCTGTCAGTTGGGTAGGTGGGTGTTTCTGCTGGCTTCCCCATCGGGTGTTAACGTACAGCACACACAGAGAGATGGAGAGTGAGGATGACTCCAGCAGCAAAACAGCGTTTTCCAGATGGAAATACCGGTGTTACGTCGAGCTGCGTTTCCCCATCAGATACGGTTTCCCCTGGGATTGGATGGATGGATGGATGGATGCATTTGATGGATGGATGGATGGATGTATTTGACATTTTTGTATTTACTTTGCTCTGCCTTTTCACCCTACTGTATTTTTTATTTTAAACATTATTTGATGGCCTTTGGGGCAGGAGTGAGCCATATTTTATGTCAAACACAGAGTATAGATATAGATAGAGAGATAGATAGATATAGAGATAGATAGAGATAGATAGAGATAGATAGATATAGAGATAGATAGATATAGAGATAGATAGATAGATATAGAGATAGAGATAGAGAGATAGATAGATAGATGCTTTCTGGATGTGAAGCGAAACATCTTCAAACTTGGAAACAAATTCCTGTGGATTGTTTTTTTTTTTTAACTTTTTTTAGAATGACTAGGACCTGGATAACTGAGAATTTTCACCAGGACTTGTAGCCCTTTTATTGTGATCAATCCTCAAAAAGAGTCTTCTGTGTTCTCCCACTGATGCATCAATGGAGACTCACCAAAGTAGCCAGCTGTGCAATAGTGCACAAGCGTCACACCCATGTGCACGTCCAGACAGTCAGACATGAATCACTCCTTCATAATCTGAGAAACTGATCTTATAAAGGCAATTGCAGTAAATAAAGGAAAACTCATTTCACACATATGGAAATTGTAAATAAAAATGTAAATTTCCTCAATGCACCTTTAAAACAGAAACATATCTAATGGAAGCAGGACACTGGTCATGATATATTAGTGTTTGACACTGTGCCACACAATTTCAATATGATATCGCACATAATCAATGCAGCAATGATCTTTCAGAAGGAAAGAGTGTCAAGGTTACAATGAGATCTCCTGGCATGATCTTGTGCTAAGAAAACATAACAACAACCCTACCTATCAGAAAACATTAATATAAAAGTTTATTGAGTGACAAATATGATACAAAAGGTTTTTTCAAGCACTGTATGAAGTTATTATTGCACTTCAGCTAACTATTAATGCTAAGCCTGGAATCCGATTTGCAGTTTCTAACCTAGGATAATCAAAGAAACAAGCAGTTCCCCCCTAAGCTTCAAGATTTTACCGCTAATCAGCTCCTAAGACTCTCCTCGCTGAAGAAAATTTGGAGCCGCTCTACCAAAACTAGTTCGCCCCAATCAGCGCTGGAGTTTTGAGGGCGGTTGAGGTGTGACGCATCCAGAAGCCACGTAATCGCTCAGTCTAAAAAGAAGATGGCGTTTTCAGCCGATGAAACTAGCAGCGCGGCTATCTAGCAAAAGCTCTTGTACCGAAACAACAGGCTACCGTTGCGTCGCGAACCCCGCGCCTTCCAGTTCATGCTTCTGCTCTTCTCCCACTTGAGCCGCAAGAGTAGCCTGGCTGTTAGCACGCGCCATATGCTTCTCATGATTCGATTGGTTTATTTTGGCCCCGCTCATCACCAACATAGGTAGGTTATAAAATTAGGCCCTTAGGACTGTTCCTTTAACTCAGCACTGGCAAATTTAAAGCACCACTTTAAGAAAATAGTGAAATGAAAATGTTTAAATCTCTGAGACAGACTCTGGCATGTACATAATTCCTGCAATAGTTTCATAAAACTGTCCCTAATAATTTACAAGCAGAAAATACACAGAGACAAGTACGTATTCTCAAAGGCAGCGGTGAAGAGCAGAAAGTCATCACTTGGTGTTGATGTTGTTTATTACTTTACTAACACTTGAAATAATGTACGTTGGAGCTGCGAATAAAAGCCTCTATCAGCTTTCTGAAGAAGCGATTAGAGACCATATGAACAGTTCTGTGCAAGATTAGAAAAGCATAATTGTCCCACTCCAGGTAAAGTACTTTAAAGCACTAATGCTATACTGATCTGCCCTGTCAGAATAAGAGGGACAAGTATGAATTGTTAGGTTTAATAAAAGTCAAAGGTTAAAATCAAGCCTCATTGTGAATGCTAACCTTCAATGGCTGCAGCCTGTGGTTTGTGTTTGTTAAAGAGCCATGAATGGTGCAGCAGTGAAAAAGCAATATTTGATCATCCACCTGCCTTACAAATCGTACATTTCCAAAGTAAAATTCCAGATTGCTGATATTTTACAGAATATGCACAGACAAATCCCCCTTATATTAGTTATTTCTTCAATTTCTTCACATTTTCATTTTCATTTCTTTTACAACCTGTACAAGCAGGAACAATTAGCAGAGATAATGTAATTGTAATGTCACATAATTACATGATATGGTTAATGCATAAAATAATGAGCAGTGTACGGTTTCTTTGTGAAGAGCTTCCATTACCCCCTCAGCTGCACTTTGAGGATCCAAGTATTAACAGATTTATATGGTAGAATTAACTCTGGGTGTAGTTAATCTGAGCCTGCGTTTACACTGAATATTTAACTGATTTTCTGGATTAATTGAGTCCAGACCCAACACTGACCTAGCTTGAATTTGTCATTCTCTATGATCAGATAGTTTTAAAAAAGCATGGAAGGGAACGCTAGACCGAACCAATGTGGCTTTTTACAGATAAATTTATGATTTTATTCTTTTCCAAGTCATTTCTTTCTTTCTATTTCTTCCAGAACTCTGGTCACTAAGGTGCTCTGATGCTGTATAAAAGTCAGACTGATCCTGTATAGTACAGTTTCCTCTCTGCTTGGCTGCAGAAAGAAAGCTTTGTGTGCCACTAAAGGAGAATTTATTGGTCTGGTTATTTAACAGTGACTGTACAGATTACGATCCCTCCCGAGATAGAAGAACCACAAGAGGGGCAAAGGGGGAGTAAAAGAGCATGTGGAGGGATTGATAGGATCATATCTCAATCAGCTTTTGTCCTATTCAACGATATGACTGCACAAAGTTTCAGTGCTTTATTTGTTATTATGAGTGTGAAGCTGCAGTCTTTTTTTTTCTCAATTAGCCATGTTTATTCTAGTAATCAACATATATAAATTAACTCAGAATGAGAATACTGCTGATTTTAAAGCAAAGTTGATCTAGAATTAACCCTGTAATGCCAAATGTATCCTAAGTACTGTACTTTGATGTCATGCTTCCCTAAAACAGTTTCAAGTTCTCACGATCTCGGCAATTAGCTGCAAAACTGCTCAAAATCCTGGCTGAAAGCACAAATCAGATATACCTGAGTAACAGCCAGAAGACTACACACAAAAACTTGACTTATTGTATGTAGTACAAAATTATTAATACCAAAATTTATTTCTTGTTTTTTTCTTGTTACATATTTTAAGTTGTAAAGTACAATAAGGATCATCAAACCATAAAAGGAATTAATCTGTCTACCATTATTATTCTTGATCGGCTTTTAAAGAGTTAATATATTATTCCCCAAAACAGAGATGCAGAGTAACAGGAGAAACTAGTAATGAGCTATAAAAGCCAGGGAGCTTGTATGCTTAAGGAAAGGTGGAGAAATGAACCCGAGCCAACTTTTCAAAAACATGTAAGTAGACTGGAAATATGGCAGATACTTTACAATATGAAATCATCCTATAGAATAATATCATACAATATATTAGGGTAAAAATCAAAAATAATCACAACCAAATCACGTATGAAAACTAAACATCCAAGGAAAATGATAGTCATATCACGTCTTTGAGATATGTTAGACACTTACGTGATATTTGCGCGTTGCTCCCGGTGACCAGAGCTGATATGCTACTATATTGTGATGGTCCAGATTTTAAAATGCAATTTTATTTCTATATTTAAATGACTAAACATCTCCATGCTTTTTTTATTTTTTTTATTGACCATGAATTCCAAAAACACTTAATAAAAAACAAATGAAAAATCCCCCCAAAATAATGGATTTTAATATTTTAAATGATCCACGGAAACCCTGATCATTTCCGTATGTTTGCTGCTTTGAATTTAATCATTCGGCTATGCTTTTCGGACCCGAATGAACAGCCGATGTCTCGGGCCCTACCAGCATCTTGCCGTTGTCAGGTTACATGCTCTCACCATTCCTGGATTCTAGATAAGCAGCGCGCGCGCGCGCTGCTAAGCGCAGCAGACAAAGCCACAGTGGGCTGTAGGCTTTTGCTTCGCATAAAAGCGGTCTGGAGCGCAGCGGGCGAGCGGGGTTGCTGGACGGAAAGGGTGTGTGAGCCAAGCATGACATGTTGTTGCAGCCAGTATGCAACGAAAACCCAAAGGGAGTCAATGTTTGCAGACGTAAGTTGCACTTTTATCCAACACTTTTCCCCGGCCACATCGTGAGTCACTCTAAAACGCAAAGCGTCCTTAGACGTACAGCAGACCTATATAAAGTAAGCTGCTGGCCAGTTTCTCCAACTCCTGTTCTTTCACCGCCATACACCATTACCTCCACAACAACTGCCGATTTTTTCCCCGTTACACCTCGCAAGGCTATCACGCGAGCTTTCGCTTCTTCTTCTTCTTGTTTACTACTGGTGTTGGGTTTTGGCCGAAAGTACCACCTTCTGCCGGAAAGTGTAACGCTTTCCCCAATGAGAAAAGTAGAGCAGCGCATGAACCTAACGAAACACACTAACCGGAATCGAGATTGGAAGCGTCGAATCAACACTTCGACTTTCGTTTTCATAAATCGTCCTTATCCCTAATAATATATATATATATATATATTATTGCCATACTTATATATATATACACATATATATTATTGTATTTATCTTATTATTTCGTCTCTCTTGACTTATCGATTTTAATTAATTCATAGTGGCAGAGCAAGTTCTATGGTTACCTTCATAAACGCCTCAATCAGAAATCAGAAAATAAGTTCTGAGGAGACTTCATCTTCCTCGATGCAGACAGAGCATTTGCATCATGTTGTATGAAATTACGTAATACTATTAAGATCGATGCTGCTGCATTTACATTTCAAAGCAGTGAACCATTTTTTATTTAAGAAATAGAAAGAAACTTGCAGCCTTGCTTTGCTGTAGGGTGAAACTGTGTTCACTGGAGTGCAGCTAATGACAGGAAGCCATTCCTGAGAAAAAAATGCATGGTCGTGTATCATTGGAATGCAATTCAGACACACAATAGTGTGATGGATGTATAAAAAACAAAACCAGAAGATACAGCAATGACAAATTATCGTGTGAGACTCACTGTCAAGTAAAAATAATCACAACTGTTTTTAGGTCACAGATAATTTCACTCTTGGGGCTAAAACTCTAGATTCCAGTTTAAAAGGTGGCTGAATAAAAACTGAAATATCCAAAACAAGATTGAAGTTTCTGAGAATAGCTACTTTCATGCTTTCAGAAAGCAGTAAAAAGAGTAGCCAATAATGTTTAATAAATTAACACTAATGGCCTTGCCTTTGGCTTAAACAGCAATAATTACTTCACTTTAAAGAATTAGCAAATTTGCACTCTTTATCTTCTTATTAGCAAATTAAGCAGTCTTAAGCAACCAAGGTAACAGCAAGGTTCAAATAACCTCATCTCTTTGCAGTCTATGTTGACTTGCAGCAGTACAATGTTATAAATCCCTCTGCTCTTTATTAAAGTCTGACTTTCAGCCTCAGGCTGGGACGCAGATAAACTTCTATATGGTAACATAATTGGCAAAAAAGATTTCTCATTTTACAAAGATTCTTTGTCCTGCAAAAGAAGTAAAAAGATTGACTTTCAAAATATCAAATTCCAACTAAATGATGATTTATCTACCTGGAAGTAGCTTCTAGGCTTTCTACTATTAAAACAAACAGAATATTCTATATTTTTGTTAAAAATCACCACATAGCAAATTCAGAAATTGGAATCTTTTAAGATTATAATGTTAAAACTGATGTTTTGCCAACATCGTCCAACAGCATCAAAGTTTGTGAGCAGCAGCAATCACATCTTCTGAGATGAATTCAATTATATGACAGACTCAGTTGTGATATCTTGTTATCTCAAAAAGACACAGAAGAATAAGGAGGAAATCTGACAGATTTTCCCCAACAGGACCTTAAATCAGATGGAATTACAGCGGCAGCCTTTCTGACACGACCCTGATGCTCTAGAGCTCTACAGATAGTAGCTGATGGATAACCAAACCCACCAATGAAAAGCCAGATCTTTTAAAAAAGACATCAATAGTTGCAGATTCCATTTATAGCAGATATTTGATAACAGTTGAAACTCGATCTGTAACCATCTCCTTTCCAGCTGAGGGAAGCTTAACATGAAGTGTTGCCAAGTGTAATTGATCCTCAAACAACAGAAAAGAAACAGAAAATAAAAAAATGAAATGAAAAAACTTGTCATCATGTTACCTTTTTTAGAAAAGTCGGCCCAGTCGAAAAATTCACCTGAGTGAAGTTTGGCCCCACCTTCATTAAATTAGACAAAATAAACGCTTGTGCAGCAAAAATTTCTCGCTTTGTGCCGATATCATTTTAAATATATAAAAGAAATATTTCTAGAGGTCATCAAAGGTCAACCAGTTCTACATCTTCTTCAAATTAGACAAAAATAGTGCACTGCAAAAATCGATCTAGAAATAAGTGAAATTTCTTAAATTCAAGTGTATCAAACCTAATTGTAGAGTAGGTAAATGAGATAGTTTTGCCAATGGAATGAGTAATTTTACTCTGAAATAAGATAATTAGATAAAATGCACTTGAAATAAGACAATTTTAAAGTGTTTTCTTATTTTAAGTGTAAATTGTCTTATTCCATTGGCAAAAATGTCTCTTTTACCTCAATTCAAGAACAAATGCACTTATTTTAAGGAAAAAAATTACTTATTCAGATTTAGATTTTTTGGTAGGTGCGTTCAAACGTTTGTGCTGCAAAAATTTTCGTTTTGTGCCGCTATCATTTTTTTACAGTTTAAAAATTATATAATCATAGGTTAGCAACTAATAATTTATATGAAATTCAGAGTTTCAGAATGAAAAAATTTCGTCCAAAATTCAAAGTATAACAAAATAACAATTAATAATACTGCCGTTTATAGAAATAACAAAAAAATGCAGATATTTTTAAAATATGCATTTTTAAAAATGTTTAATATATTTATTTTAAATATTTAATATTTTAAATTAATTTAAAATTTATATGGTAAATTATTGTACTGCTATCATTTCACGATATTAATAATATTTTTGTAGAGGTCATCAAAGTCATTCAACATCTGTTTTTGCTAAGTGCTAGAAACCAGCACAAATGGAGCCGAAGTTATATTGACACCCACTTTACCTCATTTGAAGAAGGTGGGGGGGCTGGTTGACCTTTGATGACCTTCTAGAAATATTTCTTCATATCTTTAAAATGATAGCGGTACAAACCAGCACAAAAGTTTCACATTAATTTTGTCTAATTTGAAGAAGGTGGGCGGGCCAACTTCACTCACTGACTCCGCCAGATGATTTGCTCCGCGATATCCATCTGGAAACCTTCCGCTGAAGCGGCCTTGTGAAGGGGCGAAAATACGGTTAGCTGATTGGCCTATGTTGGTGCATAGACGGGCCAAATAAACCAATCAGATCAACGGCATATGACGTACTAACAGAGCTAAGACAAAAAACACAACCACAAGCTGTAGGCTACTCTTTGCTCCAAAACTGAAGTCGTGGAGAAGAGTAAAACATCTTTTCCTCTGAGTAAAAGCCTCCAGAGCAGTGTTTTGCTTTTCAGTGAAATACTCTGTAATTCCGGAATAAAATCGCTGCTCGATAGCCACGCTTAACGCTTAGTTTCATCGCTGAAGCCGCCATGTTCTTTTTAGACTGAACCTGGTCGAGCAGCTTCGCTGTGCTTCGACACCTCAACCCGCCAAAAGCCGGCCAACGCCTGATTGGACGCTCATTTGGTGAACGCTCCAAATTTTCTTTTTAACGGACCAGTAGCTAGATCTGATGAAGCGAAATTTGAAAGCTCGCGCGAGATCAGGGATGTACCCCAATGCAGGCTAGGCAAGCAACCTCACTCAGGTATGTTTTTGGGTATTGGTTTCTTCCACAGTTATCGCTTTTAGAAGAGAAAGGCAAGATCAGTTAATGTACTTTTTGAAATAAATAAAATCAGGTGGCTGCATTTGCTAACCTTCATTGATTCAAAAATAGATATTAAATACACATCCATGTGTACCAGGCAACTAATTACCCTTCTGAGGATTAATTTAATATTGGATGAAATTCTAAAACTTTTGTCTAACTAAAAGTCTATTCAAGTTTCCTAACCTGCTATAATGAATCAATCCTGTTAAAGTAACTAAATATCCTTTTCAAACTTAACACAGTTCACAATAAAAGAACAAGCAGTCTACAAAACACTGCCAACATCACAGCAGGGCAAAGTCGACACTTTTCCACAGAATGTCTGAGTGTGTGGGCCTTTCACTATCCTCCTAAATACAGAGCCACTGGCTCAGAAATGCTGAAAGAGGATTTTTTTTTTCAGCTAAAGGACACTCCTGGGAACCTTTTTGTGCAAGCATCTCAGGCACCAGCCCAACATAAAAAGAGGTATGAAATGCTTCAGTGCTGCTCTCCCTTCATCAGCATGTCTGGCATATAAAATGAATTTCAATGACAACTTTGACATTTTCTGCAGAAGCAGAAACCTGTTTCAAGAGGATGGAGTCCACTGATCTTCTGTGGGAGTTAAGGTGCTACAACAATTCATTACACGGTGCTGAGAAACTTCCTTTGAAATGGTCACATGTATCTAAAGATATCAAAGAACAGATGAGGGGTATTGCTGTGTCAATTAAGTAGAGATAAATGAATCCCTAAACCTCTTCTCGGGTGCACATTCTTTACCCCCCACTGTGATTAGACACAACTATGACTGTTTGTTCCAATAATAAATCTTTCAAAATCTGAGACAGAAATACAGATTAAAACGAGCTTTCAATGAGTCATAGCTTGTCAAGATGATCTTCCAACTGTAACACCAATCTCCCTTTGGTAAGCCAATCTACAGTCCGAGAAAACGTCATGATTAAAGTGAATGATTTGAGAGAAGGTTGCAAAGTTTTAGCTTGCACACACACACACAAAATCCTGTTTAAAGGCCTACTATGCAACATTTTACAGTTAATTAATGTGTTCCATTATTTTGATGATTAAATGAGTCATTTAATCATTTATAGGGGCTTACAGTGGTGCTGGATGTTGGAGTTTGCCCCTGAAATCAGCGGCGATTGACGTTCAAGCCCCGACCTGACTTTCATTGTTGTTGTGTCCTGGGCAAGACACTTCACCTGCATTGTCTACTGATGGTGGTCAGAGGGCCCGTGTGGCGCCAGTGTACGGCAGCCCGGGCTTTTGTCAGTGAGCTCCCAGGGCAGCTGTGGCTACAATGTAGTTTGCCACCATCAGTGTGTGAGTGTGTGCGGGAGTGGGTGAAGGGAATGTAGTGTAAAGCGCTTTGGTCAAGTCTCCTGACTTGGAATAAAGGTGCTATATAAGTACATGCCATTTCTACTATTTACTCATTTCCTCTTTGTCGTGAACAAAGGTTTTTCTGCCGCCCTGGTGGTCTCGCTGTAGGGAAAATACCATACTTGTGCAATTGCAGGAGCCCTCGCCCCAAGACCCACAGGCTCCTGCACAGAAGTCTCGCACCGAGAGTCGGGTCTTTGCTTTACCGGGCGGAAACTGCTACATCGCTCCCCAGTGAAAGGCATGCCTGTTCATAGCGCAGTGGCGATGTTTGTGCAGTTATCATGGCGGAACCAGCGAGAAAAGCAGCGAAAAAAACAGCAAAGCCCATGTTGCAGTTGCAGGCAAGAAGAGGAAAAGGCTCTCACCGCAGTAGACATCGTGATTGCGCGTGTCAGCTTGTCGGTTCGCTGCTTTCTCGTAAATCAGCGCTTCGGTACATGATGGAGAAACCAGGGAGAACAACTGAGCATATTTACGACAGTGCACCTTTTACTTTCGCCTCCTCTGGGGGAGCCTTCGCTGGAAAATCAACACCGTTGCATAGTATACCTTTAACTCTTGTTTTCTTATATTGGCTTTAACCACAATCAAATGTCTGAACCTGATTAGAAATCTTCACCAGGACCAAATATGTCTTGGAAACATTCAGTTGCTGGTCCATCGGAATATAAAGAATGCTAACCACATATCCTGCTCAGTGGAACAGTGGGTAGCACTGCTTCCTTGCAGCAAGAAGGTTCCAGGTTCGATTCCTGGCCCGTTGTCTTTCTGCATTGAGTTTGCATGTTCTCCCTGATTATGCGTCGGTTCTCTCTGGGTACTCCGGCTTCCTTCCACCGTCCAAAAACATGACTGTTAGGTTAATAGGTCTTCTCCTTAGGTGTGAATGGTTGTTTGTCCTGTTTTGTCTCGGTGTTCCTGCACTATATTGTAAACCCACCTCTAACCCTTAGACAGCTGAAGACAGGCACCATCATCCCTCTGAACCCCGCTTGGGATAAGCGTGACGGTAACTTAATGTTCTAATGTTATGACTAGTTAACCTATAAACGATTCAGAGACAGAAATCCATCCAACAGTGACTATTTGATCTATGCTTAAGTTTTACAAGCTACATAAAATTAAGAAAAATTTAGTTTTCAGCACTCTACCTGCACTTTAACTTAATTTGGTGCTTTTATAACTTTTAGAATAGATTGTTGCAGCTTTCTGGTCTCCCTAAAAGAACTTTATCTCAAGAAGAGCTACTTCAGAACTCAGACATAATGCTGACGATGAGCTTTCTGCTCACTGAACACTGATTTTTAAGTCTCTGCACTGACCGTCAGTCCATTTTAGAATCGATTTTATGGTGTTCTAAGTTGCGTGTAAACCCTTATTAAACCAGCCTGTTTATCAGATGCGCTTCTGTCCTGTCTTTTTTATTGCCTGGACTGAGAACTAAAACCCTGAAAAGGTGCACTATTAAAAATGTTTTACAAATGAACAGATTATGCATTTTGTAGGAAATGTTTTTTTCTTATTTACTTGATAGTTTGGCCATTTTTTAAACGCATTAATTTTCAGTGTATCCTCTCTCCTTTTTAGTGGTTCTGGAAGACATGATGCAGCAGGAAAATACTTTAGGATTTCTCTACTGACCCTAATTCACACCTTTATATTCTTTTCATATTTTTTCCATATTTATTCTCTTTCCGTGGTGAAAAGTGCAGACGTAACACCAGAGTCTGTCGACACGTGACTAGTCTGCTTATTCTTTTTTTTCCAGGTGCTTGGCTCCAGGTACTTCAGAGATTCACATCCAAACAGAAACCCCACATTCATATCTTCAGGTAACACAGAGTACATGTCGTCAGGACTTAATAATACTACTTTAGCGATATAGTTTCAAGGTGTTGCTTTTATTGTATGTCTCAGTATCATGTCTTTTCGGTTGTGCTGTTCTTTTTCATCTCTCGTTAGAGGTGATGAAGCAGACTGAAAGATGTAGTGTTTTGTCATTGTCTACTTTCTATCTCTACTTTCTTTCATTTTTCCTCTTTTTCTTTTTTTTTCCTTTTCTTCTTTTTTTTTCTGCTCTATTTACATTGCAGTGTCCATATAAACTGTAAAAACTCCCTGCATAATTATAATAAAGCAATTTATATGCATGAAACAAGTGGAGCAGTATGGCAATAGCCATACTGCTACACTTGTGAAAGTAAAATCTGTTGGACTTCTCTTTCCGTGGTGAAAAGTGCAGACGTAACACCAGAGTCTGTCGACACGTGACTAGTCTGCCTAAAATACTTTAATTGCAATTTATAATCCTTACAACTAACTCTGTTTCACTCACTAGTTTCACAATATTGTAAAGCATAAGAACTTGCCAGCTGTTTCCACTGCAACAGGAGACAATGTTGACATTTAGGCAACTTGCTGTTTCACCACTTAATGTATTCAGTTTACCACAAGGACTTAGCGTGCAGATTTTAAAAAAATGGCGCTGTAATTTCCCTCTGGGATTATTAAAGTATGTCTGATTCTGATTCTGATTGATCGTGACCTCCTATTAAACTCTTGGGATCTCATCTGGAGTGGACACAGCCTTTTTTGGGGGGGAGTGGAGTGGCGGCCTATTGGTTAGAGCATAAAGCATAGAATCTTTAGTTTCTGAGTTTGAGCCCCACTCCCACAGACGGCCACTCTGGGCCCCTGAGCAAGAGGACTCTTAATCACTGTACACTGTTCCCCGGGCGCCGCACAATGGCAGCCCATTGCTCCCCAAGGGGATGGGTTAAATGCAGAGAGTGAATTTTGTTGCTCTATACTTGTGACAGAGTAATGACAATAAAATCTTGAAAAAAAAAAGCATTAGGCTAAACTCGGCTGTGTCTAAATAACTGTTACTCAAATATCAAAGCCAGGACCGATGAACGACATACTGTAATCATGTCCTGCTGCAACATAGATGCTTCACTCACCTTGGTATGCTGCATGCTTGAAACATAAACCATAACTAAGATTCTACTGCAGCATGTTTTGAGTAATAGGGCAGATATTTATGTTACCACTTGAAGGCATGCATAGTGCAATGAAAATCAATTCCTACGTGGTTCTTAGTAGGCTGGGCCATATGACCTAAAATCAATATCACGATAAATTGGGCAGTTTTACCTCGAATAACCATAAATACATGATAAATGCTTCGGCTCCTATATCTGAAATAAAGGAATGTGCAGGAAATGCAACTGATCTATTTATAATTTATCTACTGAATAAATAACATAACACATTATTTTGAATTAAATATTAAAGTCTTGCACCCATTCAAGTTTAATCATTCAACAATGTGTCATTGAACAGGAGAAAAATGTTACCTTTCTGGCAAACATTTTTGTGCAAAGGTAATGGAACATTTTGCATATCTATTAACTCAACAGCGTGGTTGTGTTGTAGGTGGTGGAGGTTGGATGTGTTACTGAGTCCTGACAGTTTTCAGACAAACTTTGCATCTCGTGTTCTGCTCTTTTGCTCAACATCGATGGCGTAATTTTGGTGCCACCGACCTGAGAGTGCAGTAAGAACAATGTGGATTGTTTAAACTTGCACACCCTCGGTCAAAACCGGTCTGCCGCGCGCTCAACTCTGACAACGCGCTCTAGACTCCTTTGCAGCTCTTAGCGTCATATCGGCTCTCGTTTGATTCCACAAGATTAACTGATGTAATTTCGTTTATAGCTGTGTTAGACGCTTTTTCACTGGGTTCATCCACCAGTTGCTTTGTTTACGCTTCTGACTGGATCGGTGGAGTAATGCGATTACACACACCTGCTGCAGTATCTTAACCCTATAATGCCAAATGTATGCGTATAGCGATACATACAGTTTCTCAAATGTTTTGTGTTCTGACACCTTTTGCATACATTTAATGGTAAAAACTCTTTGTTCAAAAAAACTGCTTGTAAAGGCATTGTAATCAGATATACCTGATAACAGCCAGGTGGGGAAGACAACACAAAATAATCTTTGAATTATCGCATAGTAATAAATTATTAATATCAAATATGCATTTCTGTTTTTTCTTTTGTTTTTATATATTTAGTTAATACTGCATGAAATAAAAAGGACTTCAAAACCAAAAAGTAATTTTTCTGTTTTTGTTTTTATTCTTGGTCCGGACTTTTAAGGGTTAAAGTTAAAGCAGTAGCCCTGCCAACACACAGACACCAGATAAGCCCGGTATTATTTACACCATCTGTGATTTATTTGTTATTTATTGACCGGTAAAATTTGCACCGTTATCGCATTACTGGCAAAAATCTGGTTAATCGCCCAGCCCTAGTTAAGACCAACCTTTAGATAGTGTAAGCAGATAAAAAAATAATAAACTGTAATGAGACATCTAATATGGTGCGCAAGATACCCTATAATGATGCGTTTAGACCCTTGTTATGCACTTTTTATACCACATCATTACATATTACAAACTAAGGAAACACTGACAACAGGATCAATTATTGATTGAGATACAATGGCAATAAATTTACCATACACTGTAATAAATAATGCAACCCTTTTTGGCATTTACTTAATCATATTTAGTTACTGTAACACGACTTGTTTCATTTTAGCAGGGTAGGACATTTTTTTTCAGCGTGGAAAATATCACCAATTTAAATCCAAAATATAAATCGATATCGAGTCTAACTTTTAAAAAATGAAAGGCTCAAAGTCTGAAACAGTCACTGGTACCAGGCAAGAAATAGAAAAGACCAGGACAGCTTCTGCCTAAAAGGATTTTGTTGCCATCCTTTGGATAACTTTGCTATACCCTTTGCAGATTTATGTTTAGGCTAATTTGTTTTAAAGTCATCAGTGTTTCTTCTGACTGGAAACAAGATTGGGCCAGCAGAGTCCTGACTTGAATCTAATATACAAGCTGTGGCAGCAGCAAAAGATTAGGGTGATGACAGGAAGGCCTTTCAGCCTCAGAGACTTGAAGGTCATCACAAAACATAAATCATCAAAATGTCAGGGGAAAAATGCAGACGCTGAACAATTTTAAGAACATTTTGATGACTGTAATACCCATAAAATTAATAATATTTTTTCTTAATTGACTCCAGAGTCAAACAATATAATTACTGAGGTTCTTTAGTGGCTGTAGAAACCTCAAGGCTCATCCGCTTTGGTTGTATTTTTGTTCGAATTAGTTTTCTTCTTTAAAAAGTCAGAAAAAATGCTAAACCTAAATTATGTATCGTGCATCAGGAGGATACATGTACTAAAGTAGATGCTGTAAGGCATTGGTGACAACACAATTTAAAGAAAGCAATAGAGCAGCTAAATGAAAAGTCGAGTATAATGACATTCATAAAGAATCAATAGTTACCAACAATAGTGCTTATTCAGCATGTGCAGCTGCTTTCTGCAGAGCTACTGCATGGATCCACTACAGGCTAATAGTGTTTAACCCTTCTCCTTTGTGGTGCTAAAACTGCAATTATCAACTATTTAGAGGAACGTCGGTATTACCTCAGTGAGAAAGTATGTTCACTCCTAATAATGCAACTTTTCTAAATAGTTTATATGAATGAAAAATGCATGAAGACTGACACATAATTGTCTGTCTGAAGGCTACCAGGAAAATCCCGTATTTATGTTTAAAAAAACCATGACATATGGTAATGTTTCAACTTGAGTTAAACTGAGCAGTGAAGGTTTAATCATAACAACTGCTTCCTTACTTAAAGCAGTATCTTTTCTGGTATTATATGTTTTGACAGCCTACAGAATTAATTATAGCACGCTGGCTGCCCTAACCAAAAATAATCAGGGGACTGATAGTGGTCTGACATTTAACTTTGATTCATAAAAAATTCTGCATTCCTGTTTTGTTTTTTAGATTTGAGGGTATTGGTGGCCTCGTAGTTATAAAATTCTATTCAATTCAGTTTATTTATATAGTGCTAAATTCATAACAGATGTAATTACAGTTCACCAGATCATCCAGTGAGATTGATTCAAAGTTTTCTATCCAAGGAAAACCAGTTGATTGCATCAAGTCATTGATGGAAGGCAATGCCTCAAAAATAAAAGAGAGCTGTTTTCTGGTAAGCCTCGCAAGTTCCCTAGCTTGAATCAACCACAGACTGCCACTCTGGGTCCCTGAGCATGTAGCCCTCGTGAGAGACCTTCATGATCCTCGTGAGCTTTCAAGATTTCACCACTGCTAATCAGTCTGGAGACTCTCCGCTGAGAAGAAATTTGGAGCCGTTCACCAAAACGAACGCCCAATCAGCGCTGCGCTTTGAGGCGGGTTGAGGTGTGACGCAACCGCAGAAGCACCACAAAGTTCAGTCTAAAGAACATGGCGGCCAGTCGCGATGAAACTAGCGTTAGCGCTGGCTATCGCAGCCAGTTTTATCGAATTACAGAAGTATATTATTCACTGAAAAGAAGAGCAAAACACTGCTCTGGGAGGCTTTTCTCAGAGGAAAAGCATGTTTTTGCTTTTCTTCTGACTAGTTTTGCAAGAGTTTATCACTGGCTCCTCTTCGCCGCCGCCTGTTACGCTTCATATGCTTCATGATTCGATTGGTTTATTTTGGCCCGCCTATCACCAACATAGGCCAATCAGCTAACCAGTATTTTCGCCTTCCCCAAAATTACTTACCTACGGAAGGTTTTCGTGATGGATATGCAAGAGCAAATCAAGACATCAGTGAACTCAGACTTGCAGCTCCTCAGCAAACATGTCCTCTAAATCTCAGGGTTCAGTCAAAGTTTAAGCTGTTGAAGCTGTTCACCAAAGTT
This sequence comes from Cyprinodon brontotheroides, assembly GCA_018398635.1. Taxonomy (NCBI): domain Eukaryota; kingdom Metazoa; phylum Chordata; class Actinopteri; order Cyprinodontiformes; family Cyprinodontidae; genus Cyprinodon; species Cyprinodon brontotheroides. Next base: position 30,601,337 of record JAGKQL010000062.1, read on the forward strand.
CAGCAGGTTGAGTGCTGCTCGTAAATCAACCACAACCTCCCCAAAAGCAAGTTCACAAATCACAGTATACTTTCAGAAAAGGTGGGTATGAAAACATGCTAATAGCACACAGCTTTATGCATGATAACACTACACAGACACAATTATTCTAACAAACACCTAGTTTGCGTCACGTCTTTGATTTCTAACTTTGTTACTGAAAGCTGGGAGAACATTTATTGGCCCATTTATCAGTTTTTATCAGACTTTTATCCGAATATTAAAAGCTTTCATTGTCCACCCACACAGGTGTTTGCACTCATCGTACCTGATTGGATCCTATCTGAGGACAGCGTGGGTGACTCAGCTGACATGTAGTGCTGTTGGACCTGATAGCAGGGGGATTTCAAGTTTCTTTTTTAATCTTTTCAATTGTCTAACTTGGCTTATCTCCAATAATTCATTCTCTATTTTCAATCAAATTCTCCCTTGGCATATTTCTAATCAGGACTGACAAAAGTGAATTCATGTTCTAGCATAGTAATGATCAGCTTGTCATTTAAACAGGGTGTAGTCTCGCTTACAAGGCTTTTCTTAGTGCAGACATCCTCAACACACAAGAGTGATCTTACATGAGGAAAAACTGTAAATAATTCCCTGGGTTTGCCTCAAAACATATTCACCAAACGCTACCTGTCAAAATGCATGACTCAACCTCAGCACAGGGAAAACATAGCAAGCAGCAAAGCCCATTATGTAAATGTTTGCATCCAATTCTGAAAATGGTTCAATTAACGTTTGAAATGTCACAGTAAACTAGACTGCCAATTCTGCATGCCGCTTTGAACCAGTGATTTCTAAAATGTACTGTGATGTAAATTAATCCTATTTTTATCTCAGTATTTTTAATAATTTCACCTTGAATTCCATGAAGAACATTTCTTGCATATCATTGCTCCCCACTGCAGCCTGGAACCACAGCGGTGACCGAACTGATTCTGCACACATACTCATGCTGCCTCACAGAAAGAGAGCGACATAGAAACACACACACACATCGTTCATCCACAGAGACCTGACTGATAGCCTGATCCATTTCCTGTAACCATTAGAGGCGGCCCTCGATTATGCAATCCATCCCAAGGCTATCATCCACCTCTATCAATAATAAACATCTCCAAACTAGGGCTAGCCCCGGAGGATCGGGGAGGCACCGCCCAGCACGTTCGCTTCCCACTTCACTTGTCCTCCGTTGTTGCAGAGACCCCCCCCCACAGCAAAAACCTCCGGTTCTCACATTTATCAAAGACACAGCTTTATCAAGTCTGACAAAGGTGCCTCTGTGCCAAAGGGGGCGGCAGAGAGAACCTGAGGGTCGCTATCAAGAAACTGTCTGCAACATCCTCCGTGTTGGTTTTAGAAGCTTAAAGTTCCTAAAGAAGAGGACACAATTCTAAAACATGATTAGTTTTCCTGATAGTTTGTAGTTAAACTTTTCTATACCCAGCTTCAATTTGCCTATGCATTGTACTTCTCTCTTTTTCTTATGTTCTATATTATCTAATTACTGACAGGCAATGTGAAAAATAATTTAACTTGACTTCCCTTCTAATCATTTGTATGTTTTCCCAACAATCTTTAACATTTTTATTGCGTTCAAGACTCATTTTCTATTATTATTTATCAAAGTAAAGCTGTGTAACTGTGACCAGCAGGGGGCGCATGATATGTAATGTCCAAGTATAGCTCCCCTCAAAGCAAGTGGAAACACTAGGCTGTCACACAATTTAACAGCCTTCCTCTGTGTTTGTAAATTTGACAGCAGATTGAAAAGTTATTTTAAAGGTAAGGCTACGTTCACCTTTCTAGATTAAATCCTGCATTAGAGACCGAAAATATGTCTGAGAAGGTTAAGGTCGTATCTGTTTTTCTGGCTTCCAGCAACTTTTAGCTAAGTTAGGGCGTTTTTTTTTACCAGAAGCTCAATATGCAGTAACTGAATGTTGCAAAGCAACATTTTGGGTCACCGAACTCATTCATAATCTGACTCTCTCAAGTTACATAGACGAGTTTTTGAGAAGTGAAACCCAGATAGAGTATGGCTAAGCTTCAAATGCTGTATTGACCCCCCAAAAAATAATTTCATACATCTCAAGTAGGGATGCACGATAATGGGATTTTGGCCGATATCCGATATGCAGATATTTTAAAACTCATGTAGCCGATAACCGATATATCGATACTGATGTTAAAGCTGGACAAAAATAAGTAGTCATTGAAAATATCAGTTTTGTTATCCATTTCATATACTTGGAACAATAATATACTCAAATATATTTTCATATGCTGATCAAATGATCAAATTGATTTTTAAAAGCACGGTATTCCATCTATTTTTACTTTTTAAAATCTCTGTGAAATTTCATCGTTTCTGTTACAAACTCTCTTTTATATTTTTGCAAATTCTTTTGTGAGATTTTGTTAGTAAAATAGATCGATGGATACCGCTGGCCAATATATCAACATATAAAAAATATGGCAACATTTCTCGTGAATTTTCGGGATTTTCAGAAAGCATAACCATGACATATGGCAATATTTCATTAGTAAAAAGAGATTGATTAAGAAAGAAGAAGTAGTATTTTTTTTTAAGACTTTCGTAACTCAGTTTATCAACATCGGGTTAAATATCGGTGGGTGGCCGATGTCCCATATTCAGTTTTAAGGTCAATACCGATAGGGGGCCGATTATATCGTGCATCCGTAATCTCAAGTTAAGCAAAATAATGGATCTATTAATCTACATTATAAATTTTTTTTTCACAAACCCTTATTTACTGTAAAAAAAGCATAAATCTGCAGTTCTGCAGACACACAGGATTTTGCATGCAGACGTAGATAAAGTTGTCTGCTTTCATTCGTTCCTTATTTCTCAGCCTGTTGTTTGTTGTATCTTTAAATCTGCCATTTTTGGACAAAGATTAAATATTGATGCAAAACTGAGGCACAGGCATCTGGTTTCTTCACATTCCTGCTCATCCACGACTTTGACTGGAGCCAACGGGAGGATGGGGGAATAGAATGTGAGGACCGTGTTCCTGATATAGGAGTCTCACAGTAAAAGTTCACAAGGAAGCTGTATTTACTGATGTCATACTAGCGAAGTAAACGTCTGTTTTGTATTTTAACGAAAAGTAGTTGCTTGAGTTGAATTTTAAGTGACAAAATGCAGCCAGTCCATCAGACCCACAAACACTGACTGAGTAACCAAAACCTGAACCCCATAAAAAGATTAAATAGAAGAACATATGCTAGGTTTCACTATGTGGGTGTTATGATACACATACAAACTTCAGAAATAAAAGCAGCAGTTAAACACTTAAAGATTTGCTAATTAATGATGATGCTTTTTCACACAAAGTGTTATTTAAACTGCACAACTTTTTTTCAATGCTAGACTTTTGTTGATTAATGTGTGCTAAACATTTTATAAAAGATAAAGGTATATAAACAAAATGAAGTTGGCAATTTTGCCCCTGCCTATTCATATATGTAAGGCACCTCAGACCTTAAATGTGTTGTTTTTTAAGCCTGTTTTCAATTTTTATTTTCAACTATGGAATATGCAAAAAAATGTGACCTTTGCTCCCCAGGAACATAATGCTTTGGTTAATTATTAATCTCTCCTGGTCAAACAAGCACAACTAAATTGTACCTCATCATGGACGAAGACGACAGCTGTCAACGTCTGTATAAACGAAGAAAGACAGAGGCCAGATGTAAACCGAGTGCCGGAAATTTAGGAACAAGTCATTATTTTTAAGTATCTTTGTGAAACTAAAACATTTTGTGTTCTGAAGTTAAATAGTTTGTATTAATGCTCTGAAAAGCGTTCGATCTGAGCCGTTTGTTTGGTCATTTGTTGAATAATGTATAAGGATAGAAGCACTAACACGTTATTCATTATTTTAGTTTCTCACAAAGATAAAGAGTGAGTAATGGCTGACATAAATTCAGTTCTATTTTTTTGGCAACAGGATGCTTTACGATTGATTAAATTCAGTACATTGCAAATGTTTTATTTTTAAATTTAGCTATTAGTTCAGTTGTTTCATATATTTATCTAGTTTATGTCCATCACTTGTGTGTAACAATTTTATTATCATTGTATGTTTTCACATTCAGATCAGTTCAAGTTTTACCAATTAAATCCCATTTAGTTGAATAACGTCCAAATTAATAATAATTACAATGCAGGCCCCTCAGTTAATTAAATAATGTCCATTCTTAAGCAATCATCTAAGGAAGACCTGCTGATTAAATTAAACATCTGTCATTAAATTAATCCAGCCTCCTAAGAGATCTTTTAATTTTAATAAGTGGTATCAAAATATGGATTATTCGAATACATCAGCATGGATCACAAGGCGGAAAAAGGGGGAAAGTGTTATATATATAAAATCAAATGAAAATTGACTAATCAGTCTAGAAATAAGGTCCAGGCTCCAGCATCAACACTTCCTCTTTCAAGATTTCTTCTTCTTTGGCTAAATTTTTTCCACAGAACTTGTTCCTGAGGCTGTGGATCATATGTGTCATACTCAAAACCAAATCTTTTAAAGCAATGTAGCATACTATAATGAATGAAGCATACAATGCTAAAAATGCTGAATAAATGGGAACATAGTTATTAAAATAATAGTAATAATGCACTTAACATTTACAGAAATAAAAGCAGAAAGAGACATTTAAATGTTATCGTTAAACACCTTGTGTAAAAAGGAAGGATTTGAGACTGGCTTTAAAGAACGCCACAGTCTCTACAGTTTTTGGGGGAAAATATTCCACAGCCAAGGGTCTGTCAATCATTTTTTAGAGGCGATTCCTTGGAAGGGACAATAAGAGGTAAAAAGTACTTTTAAATTAGTTGATGCATTAGCATGGAGGCAGAGGAAAGCGAGCAGAGAATGGAGAACAGGGGTGATATGGTCATATTAACACACTCTCATCAGGATCCTAACAGCACAGTTCTGAACACACTGTAATATCTTTGTGTTCTTGCCAGGTATCCTGATGAAGACTGCATTGCAATAGTCAAGTCTGGAGAAGAGAAAGGCATTAACGAGCTTCTCTGCACCAGAAACAGGCTGAAGTTAAGTTCAGGCTGAAGTTTTTGCAATATCAAATAAGTAAAAAAATTACGTTTTTGCAGACGTGCTTGATATGGCTGTAGAAGATGAACGTGAATCAGTCTAGTGGATGACAAGATATATTACCAGAACAATGTGCTCTTTTAAAATGAATTGATTAAAAAGTTTTATATTATAACTGCAACCAGACCTTTAAAAGACTTGACAGCGCAAAAGTAGCCCGATATAATCTTTACAGTATAGTTTACCACCTACGTTAGATAATAAGATCTTTTTTTTGCCACATGGTGAAATATCTTAACATTTCCTTTATTTTCAAGCAGTTCATTATGCACTTTAACAAAGAAACAGGCCCACAGCGTAATAGGTCCTCCACCAAAATTAAGATAATAAATCAGGTTTTTTTTTCCACCAATAAATATTTTAAAGTTTAGCAACACTGGGAAAATTCTACTGTACACCTCAAGAATAAAGGGCAAACGTTTGACCACCAAAATGTTAAGACTTTTAAACAAAAGAGGGCAGATGGTTTGAAAGAGGGATGAAGGAAACCATTTTTATTATTTCATTTTATTTATCCTTTATTTAACCAGGTAATACCCATTGAGATTAAAAAATCTATTTTTGCAAGGGAGACCTGGCTAAGATAGGCATCAAAATTACATCACATCATTACGCGTACAAGACACACACACATAGAAGCCAAATATGCACTTACAATAAAAATTTCAATTAAAACATTGACATGTGAGGGAGTCCAACTCAAAACATCTCATTCTCAGCTTCCGCGCGTATTCAAAGGAACCAATTTACTAAGGGCGCAGTTATTTTGCAGCAAATTCCATGTAAAGGGAGCAGAGTAAGCAAAGACCTTTTTATTCAGCTCAGTACTGACACGTGGGACAGAAAACAAGACAACAGCCTGAGAACGGTAGGAGAGAGTAATGACCAGTACTTTTTTTCATAAGAAGTGAACATAAATAAGATGGAAGCGCACCAAAAATAACCATATATATATATACACATAGTATCACCAATGACAAAGCCTTCGTGTGGCCAAGGTAGACCACCCTCCCCTTTTAACCATATTTCTTAAAAGGGGAAAAAACATGACTGAAACAGAGCTGAAGGATTGGAATTTCAGCTTCCAAGCAGATACATCAGTATTTGCTGACAGCGGCGTCAGATGCTGGAGTTTGTCCTGCAATCAAAGTGCAGTAGGTTCAAACCCATCTCTGGCTTTGTGTGTCATTATCCTTCAGCAAGACATTTCACCCCTATTTCCCTTACTGATGGTATGGTCAGTAGGCCTGGTGGCACCCATGTACAGCAGCCTCATACCTTATGACAGGGTCAACAGGGCAGCTGTGGCTACATCTTATAGCTTGCCACTATCATATGTGAGTGTGTGTGTCAATAGTACAGACTATTAATTAAGTTTACAATTCATTCATGGAACTGATTCCAAACCTATCAAGCATTTCCAAATGTCCAAGCACCATAGCCAGTACACAACAACAGGCCCCAAATAAACCAGGGGCAAGACTGGTTGGCGTTTGATTTGCGTCTTTAAATGTGTATAGAGACAGCGAACCTCTATGACCCTTAAAAAAAACGTTCAAATTAGCTAGATTGATCTGATAATAGCCAAGTTTCAAGTTTCAAGCATTTACTGTCATTGTCACGTCGCGCGGTAACGAATATATGTTTGGGCAAATAATACTTAGTAGCAGCAAGTTCCAGGTAAAGTGCACAAGAGGTAAAAGTGACACCAGTGCTTGACCCCCCCAGCCAACAGCATTATAATCCTCCTGTATAGGAATCATAACAGAAAAGCCTTTGATGATTTTCAATTTGATTCGATACAGTAGTTCTGCCTATTTGACATTCTTGATGGGATTACAAAAAATATTTACTATATAGACAACATCTAATGGTTGTCACGGAGACATGGTGACTCACAGATGCTATAAATCCACAATGGGGTGAATGTGAAGTGTTCTCACTTGGGTTAATCTTACATGAAAACCTAATGCTCTGGCTGACCAAGTTTACTCACTAATGAAAACTATAAAAACAGGTCTATGATCTGATATGAGACAGTAAGTTGCTGACGTCAGAAATCTCTCAATCTTAATTTAAACCAGAAAGCCATCTGCCCACAACTTGGATATGAATACCACAGTTGAAACTGTGATGGTCCTAGTTTAAGGACTTAAAGAACTTTCAAGGATTTTTTAAAAAGCCCCCAAAATATACTCCCCCCCACTGTGGCTACAAAGCTTAAATAGGCTAAAATGTCATCACTCACATAGAAACTGGAGGCCAAACAATAATTTGTTATTCTTTTTCTTCAAATCTGAAATTAGAATTAAATTGTAGAATATGCCATTTTGTTGGGTAAGAAGTCGTAAAGTTTTCCTCTCATGTCTGATATAGCCAGGAGCAAACAAAACTGAACAAAAGATTGTTTTAGTGAGAAGCCAACTTTAGCCATATCACTAACCTAACCTAATGGATGCAGCTGAGGTCAGGGGAGGATACAGCAGGGGAATAACAACAATAAATCTGCTCTCTGCCTGACACTGTTGTCTCTCCACAGGCTTTCTGGACCGAAATGTGTC
>JAGKQL010000062.1:30618346-30702031 GCA_018398635.1 Cyprinodon brontotheroides
ATGTTGCTGCAGAAACAGAGTTAATAAACTTGATTTAAACCAAATATTCTAAACTATTTTTGTTGCATGAATTATATTCTCCAATGTAGGTCAAAACATAATAAAATGGAGTACTTTATGTAGTTAGTGGGTTGTTCAAAGAATCCTTTATGAGTCAGAGCTCTAACATTATATTACAAAGCATCAAACACCACAGAGCAGTAAAATGTGCTCTTTATTCTGTGGTGGTCTGTTTCAGCCGAAGCGCTCCGCAGCTCCGTGAGCGCACATATTGTTAGAGTGGACGAGCCCTTCGGGAATCAGCAATGTGACCCGACATTAACATAACCAAACCACCAAACTAAAGCTTTTCCCAACAGATGTTATGAGAGGAATTAAAAGAAAATGCAATGTGATTACTGCAGGTATCGAGGGACGTGGTAAAAATAAACGAATAAATCCTTTTTAGACAAATGGGTCAAAGAAGTCAGTTGGATCAGTGCAGTGAGAGAAAGTCCTGGTTCCTTCAAGAGTCAGTTTGTGGCAACTCTAATGCTTTTTGGCAATGAATAGTGTCCATTGATTCAACCACATCAAACTCACTTCCTCTTCAGAGCCCCCTGCATGCATTTTGAGTGTGCATGTGTGTGTGTGAGAGCGAAAGGAGGAATGTGTGTAAACATCCATAGCTTTGGTCAGAACAAAAGAAATCCATCTGGGATGAGAATTTATCCCACTCCCATGTCTTCTCTGACAGGCTTGAATAAACTGCCAACAGGAGAAGAATCTGGACTTATTTATCTGACACTGATTGAGAGTGATCGATTGCTTCAGGGCATTGCTTCACTTGCGCGGTGAGGAAGGTCACGTTTGCTCTGCCTGATGAAATAAAGACGGTGACACCGAGAACCTCCACACGAACAAACAGCGGGGTTAACCTCAGACTTATGATGTCAAGTCAGAAATTTTGGCTGTAATCTTCTCTTTCCTGAGAACGCCTTGGAGCAAAATGACACCGGTATCAGTGGCAGATCTGCTGGAGAGGAATGAAGCTGTAATGTCATTTATCTGCGGGCCTCTGTTAACGTTTGCTCTCAGGGAAGTACGAAATGGAGATAAAAGCCGGCCAATCGAGTGTCAGCGTGCCTACTGCCGCTCACGCTGATGACGTTCTGATAACAGCGATGGATGGGGGTGAGTACTAAGCCTTTAAACCTCAGTGGCTTTATTTATCTGAGACTCTTAATCAGCGAAGCTTGTAGATTTTAAACCAGAATCAATTCTTGGCTAACTGAATTGCATCCTTTTTTTTCCTAAAAGTTGGTTATAAAATTAAGTATGACTCATTACTGTATAGAGAAGAGCCGAATTTCAAAGGCTCCTGCTGAAAGTCTTGTATGTGACAGTGTTCTTTATGAATGAGCAGACCATGACGGGTCCACAGGGAGCCATAAACTAGACTCATACAATGAAACGACCACCTCATGGGACTAATAATGTCTGTTCCAGACAGGGACTTTAATCAAACTAATTATCTACTCTCTTATTTTTATTTTTTTAGACAAAACACACACCAATCATCCATAACTTTAAACATGGTGACAAGAGAACAATGTATTCCTATGCAGAAGGTCAGTAAGTCCTATTTAGCTCTAAAAAAAAATAGGTGTTGCAAAAATCCATACTCACAATTTTCACAATTAATGCTCCAGCACTAATGAGGTAAAATAAAGTTCCAGGAATTAAAGATGCCACATTTCCAGAAGCTAGAACCCATAGTTTCCAAATGGTCAAATTGAAATTTATCAATTTAAATGAAAATTTATGATAATTTCAATGTGTTTTTCTTTTCCTAAAGGCATCTCTGAATCAAAACTTTTCCCAGAAGTCACACACTCACATTTTTTTAACCAACAACTTTAGAAAAAATTAATGAAAAATAACATATTTGTAATAATAAAGGTATTATATAAAGCAAAATAGTAAAATAATAAAGTATTTTCTTTTATCTTTTATAAATATATAGATGTGTTCTTAAAATCCTGATATTTTGCCCCGCCCTTAAAGTGGTACACCTGGACAGAAAAGGTAGATCCACAGCCAATAAGTACTTTACTACAATCCTACCAATTCTGCAAGACATTTAATTCCTGTTTCTTACCATTTATTAATTTGTTTATTCTTTATCTGATTTGTTTCCTTTTATGAGCAAAAAGAACATTTGTGAAAATAACTGCTGGATTAACACCAAGCCTTCAATCTGCTGTAGCTTAGTAGGAAATAAGCTGGATCCAGCAGAAGGTCTAGAACAAGTGGGTCCAGTGTTACCATCTGTACTTTTTCTCTTTTTGATGTAAGCATGGTGCATTTTTCTCTAAAATGGCTCCACCAGCAGATCTAAACAGGACCCAGAAGGAGCAAGAAGCACTTGCTTCAGCTGGTCTCTGCAAACCCAAATAAAACACTGATCCATATTATCAAAACAAGCAGGGCAAATACTGTGGAGAAGTTTTGAGTTTTATTTTGCCTGCTGAAAATTAGATGACACGATATTTATTTATCACTTTCGGTTTTGTTAGAGCATATGTTCATCTGTAATTTGCAATATACTTTTCATCGCACGTTGCCGCTCGCGGTCGGTTTGTAGTAGCGAGGATTAGCTTCATTGAAAGTCGTTGAATAGTCATAGCCAGAAACGGAAATGGGGCCTCGTTTACACAGTTGTAGTCTTTCGCTTCACTCTGTGTACCCGACGTCGAGGTGCTAACCGTCTCTGTTAAACACTTTTAAAAAACTCTGAAAATGGAATAATTAAAGGTGGATTCTTTGATTTCTACCGGAGTAACACAGAAAGTGAAGTTTAAAGACTACAACTGTGGTAAACAGGCCCCATTTCCGCTTTCCGTGGCAGCGGAATATTGACTATTCCTCACAGAACTCAATGGGATTGACAAAATGCTAAATAAACACTACAGGAATCGCTTTTTATTTACGAAACTTTTTTTGGAACGCCATTGAACAAGCGCTTGACGCATTACCCGTGGGTATATTATTTTAAAAAGAACGCTATAAGGTTGTTTAAGGACATTATTGTCGACATGCTCTATGCTAGCCATTCTAAAGCAGCCAGGGGTTATTTCTAAATGAGCCAAAAGCAGAGACAGGACCAATTGTCAAACTTTTTGAGGGTGTCGTATCATTCGATTTTCATCCTGGACACTACAGAAGTAATGGGCTTAAAGTGTTAAAAACCGAACTTCTCCTTTAATAATAATGACAAGGACCGGCCCATATTTCAAAAATCAAAAAACACCAACAAACTACCACCCCAGCTGGTGGCATATTTGCATATACCTAATACATGCATCCATCACATTCAGCTAAATATAAATCATTTGTTTTAAGGCTGGGCAATAAATTATGATCAAAATATATTATAATCAGAAATTTCATCAGCATCAATAGAAAATAAATCAGATACATTTTCAATAATTCCACTGAACTCGGATGGAGAACCATAATATGCCAGGAGACATAGGCAGAGGAAAGGATATAGTCTCCTAGCCCTTCAGAGCCAAACTAAGCAAAGTTGGTTACCCGAACCCTATATTTAAATGCTTCTGCCTCCTTGAACCCCAGATGGCGGCTCACACTGAGCCTGGTTCTGCTGGAGGTTTCTTCCTGTTAAAAGGGGTTTTTTCCTCTCCACTGTCGCTACAAGCATGCTTGGTGTGAGGGATTGCCTTCGAGTCAATGAGTCGATGCAATCAACTAGTTTTCCTTCAATAGAAAACTTTGAATCAATTTAACTGGATGGTCTGGTATATTGTAAAGTGCCTTGAGATGACATGTCTTGTGAATTGGCGCTATAGAAATAAACTTAATTGATCACTAATCAATAATTATCTATATCAACTGATACAAACAAGTTATATCATGATACATAACCAATAGAAACAGTCTGTTATCAGCCCACATATGTTACACAGAACAGGCGATGTAAGAACATCCTAATGGAGCACAACAATCACCATCTGCCAGAAAACTAATAACTAACAATGCATATTACTGTTTCAAGTGAGATATACAAATAGTTCATATAAACATTTAAGAAGAGAGATCATTTTTTGCCAGACCAGAACTTGTTATGCAACAATTTTAACATCTAAAATGTCTGGGATTATGTTGAGATCTTCTCGTTGGACCAAACTGAACACAATTTAACTAATAGGTAAAAATTAAGGGAACCCTTAGAACAATCTTGGCATCAACAAAATGACAAAGCAAGCAAATTTAGCTCATTGAAAGCCTCTTACCTTAAAGTCACAAATGCACGTCACCATATTCCCAATTCTTAGGCACTCCCCATCAAACTTGCAGGTATTGGTGTCGCACAAGAACAGGTCCGTGTCCCGGTCATCAAAATCTGAAACACAAAAAGTCAACAAGAAGTTAATCAGTGCAGATCCTACCATAGACTCCTTCAGGGTCTGCTTTCATATTAGGGATATGCTGAGGTGATATTTATATCAGAAATCAGCCTGACAGAGAAACAATTGAAATATTTGGTAAATGGCATGTACTTATATAGCGCCCTTTTTCAGGAGACTTGACCGAAGCGCTTTACATTACATTCATTCACCCATTCACACACACACTGATGGTGGCAAGCTACATTGTAGCCACAGCTGCCCTGGGGCTCACTGACAGAAGCGGGGCTGCCGTACACTGGCGCCACCGGACCCTCTGACCACCATCAGTAGACAATGCAGGCGAAGAGTCTTGCCCAAGGACACAACGACAAAGAAAGTCAGAGCCGGGGCTTGAACCGTTAACCCTTCGATGTCAGGGCAAACTCCAACATCCAACGCCACATCCACTCCAAGATGTGCCCATGTCCTGTGTATTTTTAAAGGCACGAAGGCTGTCCTGATTAGATGACCTCCGTGCACACAGTGACATCCACAATGTGAAGGAAGGCCATCTACTCTCTCTAATCTGGCTAATAAAGTAACAATGCACGTGATGTATAAAGAATAAACCTAACATATTGTTCCTATAAGTGCTCTGTAAATAGGTGAAAGGTCATGTCTAAGAACACCTTCTCTGTTAAGAAATGTTGTTTTTTCCAGGTTAACAAAGATGGCTTCCTTAAAAGCTCTCTCAAAGCCTCTGTCTTCCTTGGCCAGAATATCGAAATTTCTCAAGGGCGTTAGTGGCCCATTGTACATTTTCTTTGTTTTTCCAATGTCGCTAGTCTCCTCCGCATTTTCACTTGCTACAATTTATGTCTGTGAAGAAATTATGATTAAAGAGAATTGGTGCTACAGTTTACCTGAATGAGATTTAGAAGTTTTTTAAACAGTGTCTGTGTTACTTTGCAGGGTACAAAGTAATACAAAGCATAGTTTGTTATGTGCCGTGACATTACCACCTGCACAGTTCTTCACAAGGACAAGTGATGTTAGTCATAAACGGACCAAGGAGCAAACAGGGTGTGCGGGTGGCGCTCATGGGAGTTTTAGCATTGAAGTGTCACAGTTCTATTCATTTAGTATTTCAGAAGCAATATAAGAAAAACTACAATAATAAATGTGTTTATAATTTACCCTGCCTTAGTGGATAGGCAAAGTGGTGCTGTTCCCCACCACTGCTTGCTTCATCCGCAAAAGGACACCTATGACAAGCCCTGCTGATCTCGTCCAGGGTCCAATATTAGTATCAGTCAATACTTAAAGCTGCAATATCAATATTGCATCGGAAATTAAAAAGGTATATCAGGACATTCCTGTATCAAACCTTTTATTAAACATGCTAACAGGTCATAACAAAAAAGCTATTGCTGACTATGCATGTTTGGCCAAAAGGTGCCAAAAATATATATAGAATTAAAATTAATTATAGAAAATGTTTTAAACACATTAAAATGTTTCTCACTGAGTTAAATACATACATTATAGTTTTGCCCCTAAAAATAATCAAATCAACAACTGTGGCCATAATTTCCAATGACTGGTAAAGCTTACTGATAATAGATATTCAGGATGAACTGATAATCTACAGTTCTGAAAAAAATAAAATCAGTACTGAAAAATTAAATGCGCTTTCCTAACCTAATACTGTATTTGTACTTATGAATTGCATAATGCATTTAAACATTAACATATATGAAAGTTGTTTTTTATTTTATTTCTTACAGCACATAATTAGATATTCATATACTAAGATCTGCTATTTAATTTGGCATTTTTTCTAGTTAAATAAACTGAAGTACATTTCTTTTCTTTTAGCTGTGCTTCAATGATGTTGGATGCTAAAGAGGGCTGTCTCAGGTGGTTTCATATTATGCCCCAACAGGTCCCACACATCTTTAGCAGAACATGATGTATGTGAGCAACTGCATTATTTTTATGTATTTCTTCTTTAAGTTGAATGTTTGTTCGAGTGCGGGCGGGCGGACTCTCAGGGCATGGTGCTGGGACATGATCCAATTCAGGCTGTGTTATGAATCTCAAATGACATTCCGAATCAAATCACAGTCATATGAGCATGAGACACTCAGCTCAGGGCTATTTGTCTACCTGAAATGATTGCTTACAAGAAGCCACCCCTATGTACATGAATCCATTTGGAAAGTAAAATGGTTTACATTCAGACAAATTCCAGCTGACAGGAGATGGAAATGTCTTTGTTGAGGTAAAAGCAGAACATATTGGGACAGAAGCATGTCATTCACTTCTGAGATAAAACGGGAAAGAGGAAGGGTATTTTTAAAGCATCATCCATCTGATGCAGCCACTCTGTTTTGGGTTGTTGAGGCTGAAGGTACATACAGGTTGCTGGTCTATCACACAGCTAACACAGAGAGACAGACAACACAGCACACTTACACGGGCAATTTAGAGTCAGAGGCTAACCTACAATGTCTTCTGATTGCAGGAGAAAACCAGAACATACGCTTAACATTCACCCAATACACCAAAGTTAAACCACACAATTCTTTTCTTTATAGCCATCGCACCAATGTGCAAAAAATTATACTACAATTTAAACAGGCTAGCCAAATAGCCAATACCCTTAAGGCTTCCATAGGAAGCTGGTAACCTTTAAGACTTGTATGTTTTAAGGTTGGGTGGAGGTTTTTGAGGACCCAGATGCAGAGATGAGTAGGCAGAGATGAGCTTTGCTGATTTAATTCAGGACTCACAGGCATGGGCGCGTGAGGGTTTTTGCATAGGGACCATAGGGACATGTCCCTACCAAAATTTTGGACAGACCTATTTGTCCCTACCAATAATTGGATGTGGAACAACAACATGTTTATAATTTACTATACAGCAGCGGCTTCCTTTCCTCTCTCAGCTTCTCTGCCTGGTAGCTGCAGCTGCCTGCTCTTTCCTGTCCCTTTCATATAGCAGCGCATCAACAGTTGATGCGCTGCTTAACTCTCTGATTATTCTGCCTTAAGTTCCTACTTCTCACTTTCTGATTGTTTTCTAGCCTGTCAAAGGCCAAGGCTGGTGCGCTTTGAGCGCCAAAAAAGATGCTAAAAAAATAAATGAATATTGGGCTACGAAACTAATCCAAATTAAAAACTATATTATCTACGCTAAAACAGGCAAAAGCTTCTGATTGGAGTTCTGTAAAGAAGCAGTAGAGAGTTTTTTGATTCGTGGAACTTGAGAAATGTAAGTTAACAACGTTAGGATTACTTTTATTTAATCTTTTAATCAGATAGCCAAAGGCTCCTTTAAAAATGTTTTAAGAAAGTAAACTAGGTGGAAACAGAAACGCTTAAACGCTTTCCTTTGGAGGAGTTCTGATGGAGAATATTGACAGACAAAAACTTTTTTTTTTTACTCTAAATGCAAAATGCTTACATATTTTTTACAATCTTGTAAACTCCTGCTCTAAGTGGGTCGCTTCTGTCGCTAAAGGCACATTTTAGTGGCCCCATATCTAGTTTTCATACTAATCAATTACATGTCTACTTATTAATTAAATAATTTGTTAATATGGGATTAATTGTTTCAGCCATAGATAAAATACATGAAATTAGCTACACAGCGTAACTACAGCCAGATGTACAACTTAATATTAATACTTTAAATGCTCAGTGTCAGTTCCTCTTCTAGTTCCAGTGCACATGTAAATACAATACATTTATTTTCCCATTCCTTGAATGTATTATTTTGCACGATCCAGAGAGAGCATATTAGATAAAAAAAATAAAAGTGGGTTTTACCTCTGCACAATTCTATATCTTCAGAAGAAAAACAGGATAAATCCACATATTTAGACTATTATATTTGGTTAAACAGACACTGGCATCTTAGTCGCAGGTAAATTTAAATGCAATCCTTTTCAAAGTGGAAAAAGTCCTAATTCCACATTCATCAGAGCCAGGTGATGCTTTAAATATTGATAAACAGCATCTAGTGCATGTAGTGCTTATAAGATTTGTATTAATGTAGCAAGAAATGCTGCTGTTCTCTTTAAACAAAAATGTGCCCTGAAGCTCACATTAAGCATAAAAAGCATGCATATTTTTGCAAAGGACCAATGAAACTGAAGAATAGTGTCCCTACCAAAGTTGAAATCAAACCTACGCCCTTGCTCACAGGCAACTGAGGCAAAAATCCAGGAAAATACAAAAATACTGAAAACTAGTTATTATTATGAGATGAGCTGCAACTTCAAGGCGTGTGTCTGTAATGGAAGGGGCGTTTCCACGAAGCATGTGTCGAGGCTTCATTTATTTAGGGGAGGGGCCAAAATTGATGACGTCAAAAGCCTCGTTACCCTGATACCACGTGACCGCTTCGGGAAGTGGTTCAGAAAGCCGCGAAGAACTTCCGCGAGGTACATTTAAATAGCCTCAGTATTCAGTAAAGAGTTGCGTACAGTTGGATAGAGTTTTAATAGATTGGTTGGAAAAACAACATCTAGTTTGGTTAAAAGTGTTTTAGGTAGATTAAACAATGTAATGATCAAAATCTGAGCAAGTCAGCAGGATACAGTTGTGACTTAAGTGTTAAGTAGTATTGTTGTCCAATTGACAATTACCATTATTAGTGGTGTCAGCTGTAAGGCATTGACTTCTATGAGGTTGGTGGTTCGAGACCTGCCTTAACCTTTTAAAAGTTGCGTATATATTTTTTAAAAGTTGCATATATATTTAACAAGTATTTTGGCTAATGTGACTAATTTGTATTTTTTATCCCTAGTAAAAATATAAATTGGGTAAAAACGCTGCCAAATCAGATTGGTTGGTTTAGCCAAAAGGTTAAACTAAACTAATATTGGTTAAACACATAACTTCCAACCAGATTATAACCAAAAACCATGGAAAAACTATTATGTTTTTTACATTGCTCATCATTGTCCAATTTGTACATGCACTTTCACTGTCTGTGTCAGCTTATGTTATTAAAATTGCAGTAAAACTGTGTACCTTAAATGATTTTTCTCTGCTAAGACATTTTACACACAAAAAAAAAAAGTACAAAAGATTTTCTTATACACACAAATCATTAACAATTTCAAGCAGCTCATTGGCAAAAACAAATTGCAAAAACATGCCCTAGGGGCCTGATTGTTAAACTGTAGTTCTGTACTCCACCAGTTGGTGACATGTTCACATGGGGCTTCGAAATATGAGGAAACAATTTGGCCAGACGGTTTCGAAAGTAGCACCGCCGAAGTTTCATATACTTCACCGAAACTGAAAAAGGCTCAGTGATCATCAGGAGAAAAACTTCCGCGTGGGCAGCACCGAGGAGGAAGCAACAAAACAACATGAAACCAGCAAGCAGGAACTGCAGAGGTGATGTTTGTGAGGGGAACAGAACAAAGGATGGGCTAATGAGCTGATATGGTGCAGGTGTGAATAGAACTAACTGGAAGGGAGCCAGTGGGAAAGGAACAGGCACAAGGGGGCAACAGAGAGTAACTAGAAAATACCAAACTGACAGAAAACAACTACAAAGACACAGAATATCAAAGAAACTAAAAACAAACTTAAACAGAGGGCAATACCCTGACAGTACGTATTGTTTAAGCTAATATCTTAAAGAGCAGATGAATGGTTGTGGCCTCCGTTTTAGCCATTTTTTGAAGAAAAACACACTTTGAATAATAAATAAATATTTCAAATATGATCCAGATTAGGCATAGCCTCTTGAGACCATCCTGATCTCGTGAGCTTTCAAGGTTTCACTCGCAAATCAGTCTGGAGACTCTCCGTTAAAGAAAATTTGGAGCCGTTCACCAAACGAACGTCCAATCAGCGTTGGCTTTGAGGCGGGTTGAGGTGTGACGCAACGAGAAGCGCGACTGTTCAGTCTAAAGAACATGGCGGCTTTAGCCGATGAAACTAGCGTTAGCTTGGCTATCGAGCAAGTTTTATCGGAATTACAGAGTATTTCTTCACTGAAAGAAGAGCAAAACACTGCTCTGGAGGCTTTTCTCAGAGGAAAAGATGGTTTTGCTCTTCTCACGACTGGTTTCGGCAAGAGTAGCCTGGCTTATGGTTGTGTTTTCGTCGTCGCTCTGTTAGTACGTCATATGCTTCGTTGATCTGATTGCTTTATTTGGCCCGTCTATCACCAACATAGGCCAATCAGCTAACCAGTATTTTCGCCCCTTCACAAAATTACTTCAACGGAAGGTTTCCAGATGGATATGCGGAGCAAATCCATCTGGCGGAGTCAGGTTAGATCAGGCAACTCTTAGTTTGCATTTTGTCAACAAATTTACCTGGAATGTATTCTTCATGTTATAATTAATATAGCATAATCTGAAAAGCTAAATGATGAATAGTTTATCTATATCCTCAAATCGTTCAATCAGACAAGCAAGGACTTGGTGTATTAGTCCAGAATTTAAATCAGGATTCATTCTGTCTAAACCAGACTTTTTCCTGCTGATTTAATATAATAGCACTACGAAACGTTCAAAGGAAGGTCATGATAAATAATCAAATATGGCGAGCTTCAGGCTGAGAAGCAGAATGGGGCCGCTCGATCCGCCAACCCATTTAGAGCACTAAACATTTCATTTAGCGGCACAAGACCAACCACCAACTATGGCAGCCCCATAAAACCACCGCTACAATTGGGCTACTTCCATCTAGAGGTATGTTTTAGCCTCCTTTACTAAAAGATGAGATTGAAGCCAGGATTTTTCATAATAGGCTGCCAATTTTTATTACGCATTTAATCATTTAAATAGTAATTTTAACCATATTTCAATAAAATAATTGTTACATATTTAAAATTTTTATTACTAAATATTTTAATCATTTATTAAACATTAATGAATAAATACATTTTACATCTACTTATTTCATATTAGAATTCATGAAACTTTTACACTTAAATTATTTTGTATACATTTTTGATTACTATGCATACTCTGGGGATCCAAATCACAGGAGCTTTGTAAGCTTTTGGTTCCCCACCCTCCATGGGGTCACAACCACACCTTGTGAACTCCTGCTTTAGATTACAGAGAGATAGAAGGGGAATTAAAATAAAAATTGCATTAATCTCAAATTGTATTCAACATTCCATCTAAACTGGAATTACAGTTTGATATGTTCTCATTTTCTTTTTAGTTAAGGTTCAAATAAAAAAATAAAATCTTTTTTTTAAGTTTAATTTTCATTGATTATTGAAAACTTTTCTTCAGTCCTTAAATAGAATTCTAGTTAATAAATGTCATCTGACAAGAAACTGAGGTCAAAATAAGATTCAGACTCAGGACATAATTAGCACACGCTGCTCTGGCTAATTTGAGAGCTTTATGGATATTTCCAAATTAAAGACTGAGTTAGAACGACAACACAAACTAAATGACTGCTAGAGAGACGGAGGCAAGTAAAGCTGTGAATCCTGGCTGACCTCAGGATGTGATTGTAATTCTTCCATTAATAATGCATCTTAATGCTTTGCATCCTCTAATTACAACCATAGACATTAGAACCTTTTTCAGTCATTCTCATGATTAGGTTATTATAATATTTGTACAATGCTTCAGAAAGAGCCATCAGAAACCTGGCTTTGTTGGATAAAAACAACAATTGTTTTGCTGCTGGCCTGATGTAGAAAATCTAAAGCACTAAAGCACTGAGTGTTTATAGCCACTCCAGTTCCACTGTCTGTTATGCATCAGAGGTGTGTTCCAGGTGAGCAGCAGGGTTCTTTTCTAATCACCGGTTTGTTGTGCAAAGGCACTAATTTATGCTGATCTTTACATTCAAATGTCAAACAGCAGAATATATGTGACAGAGCTCAGACACCACTGATACAGTTTGGATTAAATAAATGCGACACAACACTTCTATATGTCAGTGTCTATGACAGAAGCTGCTTTTCATTTGCAGGCTTTACACATACAGTAGCTACTGCTGGAAGGGAGAAAAAAAAATGAAAACCGCTCCCACTCCTCTGTGCACTTTCTGCTGGGTAAATTTCACAACAGCGACATTCCTCCATCTTTGATTCTGATTGCTTGTTACTGTTTGTTGTGTCTCCTCTCTCCTAGAGACAGAGCTACAGTGTTGACAGAGTCCTTGTTAAATCTTCTGTCATTAGTCAAGCTCGTGTTTCAGCAATAGATGTCATGACAGGCAGAAAAATTGAGCCCTCTGGAATCTTTTGCGGACATTAGTGTATGCTACTGGTAATGAGTTTTTGTAAAGAGTATTCTATACATAAAAATGTTTATTTATTTTTATTTTTTTTTATAGAGCGCATAGTGAGGATAAAATATAAAACATGCTTGAGGATATGCAGGGTGAAACAACTACTGTATGTTTTCAAGTCACTTTTTCTGGTTCAAAAATGAAGTCAGATTTCTGCCAAAAGAGCACAAGTGTAATAAGTACTGGAAATCTGCTTCAAACACATGCATGTAAACTAATCTCATGCATTTTAAATGTTTTATGGGATAAGCTTCAATACCCTGAGCGCCCCAATAGATCCCAATCATGAGCGCTTGCTCCTTCATTGCTGTCATGGCTTGCTTTCTGATCCGGTGTAGGTACCAGATCTGCTCAGGCCCTGCGCATGCCAGGGAAGTTACGCTAGAGGAAAATTGTTTACTTGTTTGGGTTTTAAATACAGTATTTCTGCCTGCCCTTTTTACATTTCTGTACGCATTTCTGCCTCATTATGCAAATGAGGAGGGGCGTGTCTTAAGGACTCAACTGCTGCTCATTGGTTGGTTAGCATAAAGCAAACGCAAATGCTTTATGGTGGGGAAAAGCCACGTAGATTCGACAGATGCAGTAAAATGCTAACCAACCAATGGGCAACAATTGAGTTCTAATACGTAATTAAAAAATAAAGTTGAAGATGATAAAGGACAAAAAAATAAATGAGGTAAATATTACAAAGGCAAATAAATAAAGAAGCTAATTTAAAGAGTTATATACATTTATGTCTCACTGTATAATTTAATCTCTACTTACATTTATTTGTTTATTGTATTTTTGGTTAATTAATTGTATGCTTATAAGCTATTTATTGAGCATTTATTTATTTCTGTAATTATTTTTATATGTGGCAGATTCAGTCCTCCATAGAGAACTGGATGTGAGCTCAAAATGAAGCACGATGGCTTTCATTAAGGATAAACTTCTGTACATTTCAACAGAACAATAAGAATCTAAGGGGAAAAAAATGCCCTGGAATGACTGTTTAGGTAAATCACCATATAACAGCAGTGAGTTGTGGCCTTGCAGCAGCATCTAGACTTGGCAGTTCTAAGCGTTGAAAAAACTATTACTGAAGCGTTAGTTTCCACAATGCAGCATTCAGGAGAAGTTTGCAGTGAAGAGGCCATGGCACAATTAAAACTCCAAGCTGCATATGAACATCAGTGATGCTCATCTTTCAAGTTCAAAGATAAACAGTTAGAGTTTTGTTCCGTTATTTGTCTCTTCTCATGTGGTGCTGCCTGCAGGAAAATTGTTTTAACTACAAAGAACGGCATGCAAGAATTTTTCTTAGCTGCTGCGAATCGAATTATCCTCACTGAGTATGACAGTTGCTCTGTAATAAGCATATTTTATCTCAAATAAAATATATTGAAATCCTCCTTATAGGCTGGATATTGGGTGTGATTTGTAAGGTGCATATTTCTGTAAGATGTGTTAATGAATGGAAAAATCACTTTCAAAAATCCTCTGACACCACTTTCCTAGCAAGTGTGGCTTAAGCACCCTTCCAGAAATTATGTAAATTAAGGAAAGGTCAAAATTGCACTCTTTAAATTTCTGGGTGTCATCACCCAGATCAAACATATGGCAGTAACGAGTCCAGTTATTTGAGATACTTTGGTTGGTGTTCTTGATTTACTTCAATTATACAATTGGAGGTTCCATAGCCGGAGTCTTGGCTAAAACATTGTTTCTTTGTTTGTTTGTCTGTTTGTAACCCAAGTTTTCGTTTTCTGACGGGTTTGCAATTTTTGGAAAGGTGTTACTGTTGCCATATATAGACTTGTTGCATGTTAACTTTTTCCAAAGTTTCAAACTATGTGGGTAAATTCTCAGTCATCCAGGTCATATGAACCACAGAATAGGCTTAAATTGGAGGCAACCAATCTTTTGCTCCGTTTCTCTGAAGACGATAAGGGATGTGTCCCCCCTTCCATAAAGATGTCCCTCCCATTAATCATTGTAAATACAAAATAATTTTTTATATGACAGTATGGTAATATTAAATATTAAACAAAAGAAAAAGATCTAAGTTAGATACCTGAAAAGAGTTCCCTACTTATTAAAATATCATGACACCCCTTTTTTACAAAGTGGTTTGGTCCACATGCCGTTTCAACATGAGAGACTTATGGCTTCTACTTTCCGCAGCTCGGTTTTCATAAAGCACACTTGATGAGGAAACTGCGCCAGTGTATTAAAGACAGTAGGTCATTCATTATGTAAACTGTTGAAATAGTTCAAAGTTGTAACATGAAAATGATATTTCTCCTGCTTTTTCCAAAACTAGCTCTTCTTATCAGCTTGTTAGTTAAGCAAATATCTGCCTTATGATGGGTAACAAGCGAAAAGTATCGTATGTTAGTAGCAGAATTAGTTGACATTAGTTGAATGTCATTAATGTTGTAAGGAGTATTTAAAACATCTTATTCTGTGAAATCTGACAATTTTGCAGGCTGTTTATATTAAAGCTGAAATTGCGGACCAGCATTTAGACTTTTCTTCGTGTGTTCACTTCATTGCATAAAGGCTTAACAGGTAAATAAAACAAACACTAAAGTGACAAAATCCTCGATCTTTACATTTTATCACAATACACAAACACATCCCCCAAGGCCCTATGTGTATAACTCCCATTACGACCCAGATACAGCATGAGGTTCTCCTTTTTTTTTGCCCTCTCTCTCTAGTCCTAAAACATGCCTTGTGATGATGGACACTGATGCACATCACCCATTGTAAACTAAGCATACCAATCGATACACCTTTCCACTCGTAATAGCTCTTGTTGGCATGGAACAACCTCATCAGGCAATAATACCCCCTGGAAGAGAAGCCGGTGCTAGAGACGAACCTGCTATTTGGCAGAGCCCTGAATGACCATGGAGTGTTAGTTCTCTGTTCAAATATACAATCATTGAGCCAAGAACAGTGACATGAGAGGTCTCCACGCTCGGAGTGTGCGGATGGAACAAAGCCCTTAGCCTGGAGAGGGCCACATGAGGCAGTCTGAAGAGTCAATATAAAAAAAGAAAAAAACTGGCGGTCAGGCAGCTGGCATGTTGATGGTACTCAATGGAGTGAGGCATTGTTGCGATGACAGTCATGCTGCGGGCTTTCTGTAGAGAAATCACTGAAAAATCCCAGATCGTCTTCAGGCCAGCTGCCGGAAAACATGTTATTCTACATATGTTAAAACTGCAGGCCTCTTAATTCATACTTTGATTTTTTTTTTCCAGGTTTCTCTGAGAGGAAAATTGTAAGAAAGAAAAAGCAAAAAAAAGAACCATTAAACTGTCTTCCATACCCAGAAACAGATGTGCTGCCTGAACATTTTTTGAAGCCGGGAAACTACAGGAATACTTCCATTGCTTGTAAACAATAACGCTGAGGGATTCATTACCGCTGGAGGCAATCTCATCGTATTATGAGCAACAATGCAATCATGACTTACACAGGAAGTCAGTTTGTCTACACTGGAAACACAAAGAAACTGTCTCTGTGAAGTCTTCACAAAGACACCAGTGACATTAGCTTTTGTTATGGATGTAAATCTCTGAAGACTTGAATGATCTGATGGTAAAACGCAGTGAAAGTTAGACGACATAATCTGTTTTTCAGAATCATAAAGACAAAACAGGGAGTAGGCTATGAATAAAAGAGGAAATTTCAATTATAAACTGGATACATAACAGGTAGGAAGTTAGTATCCTTTTGTCTGCATGAATGTAATTATTTCGAGGGTTTTATTTATTCAATAATTCATCTTGAATGTTGATGCAAAAAATAATCTCAATAAATTTAAAGCAAGATTATTGGGCAGAATTAGTTCCTTTTTGTGGATTTTATCTTAGTAAATTGTATATATTTAGTAACATGTCTAATAGCCAGTTGCAACTCTGCATTTCACAGGTTTCATCATTCTGGCTTGAAGTTTGAGCACTCTTTCTAGAAGATTTGGGAGAGTTCTTCTAAACTTGTTGGCTTCCTGGCACACAATTGGCTCCAAAGCAAAGTCCATGAATTTTGAAAATACCTGAACTCCTTACCAAAATATTTTCTCTTTGTTAGATCCACTTCCCTGCTAGAAGATCAAATGGTTTACTTCTCAAAGCTTCAAAAGGAGTTCTGAGAAAGGTAGACTTAGCTTGAAATTTCAAGCAAGCACCCCTTACCCTGCTTTCTCTCTGCTCTACTACACTCTTCCCTCCACAGCTTCTTTCACATAGCAGAACCTGTTGAGAATGTGTCCACCACAGATGACAGCTGATAAACAGTGGCTGCACATCCATTGGTAGGGATGAAACATCATCAATAAGCTTTAAATTGGTGCACAGCTGCAGGAGCTTGCCAGGTAGTACATGACCTGTTTTTTAGGGGTAAAAGAAGCACATACACCAGCGTTATTGAAACTGCTAAGGTATTCCCCTTTGCTCTGATTGGTTATTTCTAATATATGACTACTGGGAAGATGCAGAGGTGCTTAATTTTTTCACAACTTCTCTAACATTATACATGTACTGTCAGAAAATGCTGTTAGTTATGAAAAGCCTATAAAAATATATTTTTACAAAAGTTACCTTTGACAGGTTTTTTTATTTTATTTATCCAAATGGCTGCCATCAGCATACATAACAAATAGATAGAAGGACAGATGAGATAGATAGATAGATAGATAGATAGATAGATAGATAGATAGATAGATAGATAGATAGATAGATAGATAGATAGATAGATAGATAGATAAATTGATTGATTGATTGACTTCATTGATCTCTCAGTGGAGAAATGTACTGGTTACATTGGCTCAATAGGAAGATGAAATGAGGAAAAAAAGAATAAATGAGGAAAAGGTGCATAGGATATGTTTTTTTCCCCAGCTTTTTTTATTGTCATTACACTGTTACAAGTACAGAGCAATGAAATGAACTCTCTGCATTTAACCCATCCCCTTGGGAGCAGTGGGCTTTTTTCCATCTACACTGGCCCACTTATGGACACCCCACCCCACAAACAAAAAAATAGAAGCATAGTCAAACCTGTGCGTCTCAAATGTGAAACACAATACGAATACACATTGTGGATTACCCGATCTATCTTCAAGCATCACACAACAACAATCACCAAGATCTTGGGCCATTAATCTAAATAAAAAACATTTTTTACCCATAGACAGTCATCCTAAACTGCCAGATGGGAAACATCCCAACCTGGCAACAATGCATGTAAGATGGGAAACGTTAGCCTTTTGTTAGGAATCCAGTCTGTGTTGTTTGTGTGTTTGTGTTTCCTCCCTCCACCACCAGGTGGCGCCCGGTTCTCGCTGGCCCTTCCACACACCTGCGCGGATGGCTGCCTCACAAATTTTATCTGAGGGCTCTAAACCTGCTGACTGCCACTAACTCAACGCCAGAGTGCTTCGCTGCCAGTTTTGGGTACTCTAGCCAAGCTGAGTTTAGCAGAGTCTAACTGAGTCTTTGTCTTCCTGAGTCTAACCTTATTGTTTTGTCTTTTTCTCTCGGCAGGAAGTCATCCTGCAAACTGGATGTTTAGGCCTTCTCCCCCTGAAAGGATTGCTTGAGCTTCACACAGAGCAGGGGATAAATCTCCACACAAAAACCGTTCAAGTACTTCTTGAAATTCTAGGTGTCAGTCAGCTCCTTCGCTCCTCAGAAACCAACCAAACCTGAGTAAACCCTGTTCGCCCTCCAACGAATCAACCAAGTTCAATAATAACCCACACCGACTGGATTCTGGGAAAGACAACCTTTTCTCCGGAAACGTGAGTCCCGTTTCAATCTCTGTCTTTGCAACTCGCCGCTCAAGTTTCCCACTGAGCCTGAACCAAACACTGAACTTCCCTTCTCGCTTCCAGTTCCGGTCCTCCAGTGTTCTGAGAAACAGTGGATCCAACTCATCGTGTTTTTAATAAACCTACTAAACCTTTTCTCTGGTTCTCTGAGTGGTTTCCTGCATGTGGGTCAGATCCCTTAAAAAGAACATGACACCTTTAGGTCATGTGGAAATTTTTGCAAAATATTCGAACATGAATTTGCCAAATATAAGAGGAACATCGTAGTATGGTTTAAAGAAAGAATGTTCGTTTTATTATAATTTAGTTTGTTGCAAGGATTTTAGAGTTTGAAGAAATAGAAACAAGGAATGGCTATATATACTGCATGCACCATTTAGGTAGTTAACATTGCATTACTTCTTGAGTTCCTTGAGTTATTTACTTTCACAGGCAGGTGCTTCGGTCGGAGAGTAAGTGTTGATGCCGGTATGATTTATGGAGGGCCGGCCCTCGCATGCTGAAATTAGGACCGGCCCACCGGGAAAATGACAATCACAGATTACCAGTCCGAGCCTGGCACTGGGTATCAAATATTAAAAAAAAAACAGGTTACTGCACAGGGTATTAAATAGTAATTGCACAAGTTATAGCCCTGGTAGTCTCGCATTGTAGAGTCTGATGGCAACAGAAATGAATGACCTTCGTAGTGCTCCTTTTTACAAACAGGGTGTTAGTCTTTCAGTAAAGGAACACTAAATAGCAATGTGTTGTTTGCTTCAAACATCTCCTTCTATTGGAACCAAGCAGCTTAGTGTTTATCTAGTGACCATTAACCCTTTTCCCAGAGGACAAGGGCAAATATGCTGCTATAACCCTATAGCCAAACAGATCAAATGTTCAGTCCTGCTCCAAGGTGTTGATGTTGGGCTTGGAATTCAATCAACACCATATTTGTTCATGGTGATCCTAAGCTGTTTTAACTATACAGGACAATGATGGTCCCAGTCCAGCTGTTTCTAGTTCAATGTGGGTTTAAATTTATCCTCCAGGACTCATTAGCAGCAGTTCAGATGTCCTAGCTTATCAGATGTTCAGAAATGTCTTGAAGGGAATTTCCCAAGTTGTGTAAACCCACAATTTGGACCATTATGTTTCACTGAGCATATATGAGTTCCTGGTGTTTTCTCATTCCTTTGAGTATTATCCAATCAGTGTGGTTTGATTACTTTATTGATGCTGAGGAGACACATTCCTGGCTTCACTTAAAAATGACCATTTCCCAGAATTTTACGAGGCTGACATTAACAAGTTAAAATGCTTCAAAACATTTCACACAAAGATGTTGCCATTTTAACTGATTGTCTATGGATAGCTACATGCTCCAATTTATTTTTAAAAGAAATTAAATAGTGTTTATCAATGTGTCTTGCGTTTTGTCACTGGTTGCAGCTATAGTTTAGCCTCCCTAACTGGTCCTTATATAAAACTGCACAATTTATCTCCCAATATGCTTCATCTACAACTCTATCATTGGACGTCCACCTACATATGTAGATCTAAATATGTGTAGGAACATTAACAGTTATACCAATAAGCTTGTGGTCTTAGGACATCTTTCTGATGCAGGTACAGAGAAAAAACTTTTTTATTTTACTTACCGTATTTTTGCATTTATTAGCATATAATCTCCTTTAACACAGAAATTTCTAATGCAAAAGCCCTATGTGTGTTCTTACTGGGGACGTTGTTGAGAAACCGCCATGAGCGTTAAACACGAAAAGTGACTCTGACGGTATAAGAAAAGGGGAAATTGGCATGTCTGATTTGAGAAGCGCAGCTGAATTTAATTCAGAAACAGAGGATGATGACTTCGATGGTTTGATGGAAATACTTTGTAATGAAAGCTGACATGAATAAAGCGGGCAAAATACTCAGCTTTTGTTCGGCACGTTGTTCTATTTTAAATACACAGTAGAGGTATTTAAACTTGATAGTGAGGATATGTACCGTTTGATTAATACTTTTGAGTGCACAAAACCCGCTCCAGCTCTATAATCCGTAGAGGTATTTATGTGTGTACGATTATAATAGTTGCAGCAATGGCACATGTGTGTATAACTGAGACTGCGCCATAACTTTAGCACGGTACCGCGCCTTATGGTCGTGAAAATACGGTATTTTAATTTCTGCAAGCTTGTGTTTCAGCGGCCCTCTTGGCCAAGTCAGTCTTGAAAAGTGATTTTGATCTAAATGACTATTTACCTGGTTGAAAAATTATGCTACAACAGATTTAAATTCAAACTTGTGCACCAATTCTTTTTAAAACTGATTGCGGTGCGTTGCATGACCAGTCAAACCTGGGAGAAAGACAAGTCAATCTGTCTTCACGCTGTGTCTGCAATACCTCAGTTTCTCACAGTTAAAAACAATTTTTTCCAGACATGAATACTTGTTAGTTTTCATCACGTGCTTTAAGCATAAAGCAAACTTGGCACCTTCTGCAGCTTTACTTTCGGTTCCCTCAAGAGGAACAGTGCATAAGTTTGGAACACATGGACATCAACAATCGAAAACCTGGGCCAAATTGGCATTCCATTCCACAGAATTTAAAGCGAGATTTCAATATATTGTCAGGGGAAACAAAACAACAACACATGAGCATGGAATAAAAAGATAAATGTATGAAAAGATAAAGGACATGTTGCAAGAGATTGCATCTTTCCCATGCAGGAGGTTAGAAGTTCAACAGTTTCAGGCGTGTCAAAACTTCCAGATCTCAGCCATGAATCAGAGAAAAGCATCTGCTGGTCTGTTCTTCATCTGTTTGGACAACAGTTTGTCTGCTCCACTTCAAATTCGGCAGATTTGTTACTTGAGGCGTGTTTGAAGGTTTCTGTAATAAGCTTTGCTCTCATCTGGTGATGGTTGCCTGTTCTGTGGGCCGCTGTTGGTGTTTATCACAGAGCCTAAGTCTCCCTTGTTTCTTAGCAACATCACCAAAGGTCACAGCGATGTGTCACTACGGAGGCTCTGAATCCAGATTCATGACCTTTCTGCAGATGATGCAACATGTTTAGATAATCAGCATAAGGATGCAGTGTTTACTTTAAATAGACAGAGCTTTCTGGCCCAATATAATTCTAAGTGAGTTGATGACATAATGTCTTAGTCTTTTATTAGCGCTACTTATATGAAGATAATATAGTTAGCAGAATATATTTTTTCAAAACAACCTGCGATGAACTGGTGGGACTGTATGAAGCAGTCAGCTGAAAATCAGAATGCCTATTGTCCTTCAGTGGGCTCTGATCGATGCATAATAACAGCCAAAATTGTGAGTTCACTACCAATACCTGCACGTATTTATTTTTATAAATTTTCTTAAAAATCGGATAAATTCCACAGACAGATGCTGTGTTAACATCCTGTAATTTCTTTATTTTTTATGCCGGATTAAAAGGAATAGTAGCTAAAAAATAGACAAGCTTTTCTTGTCTCAGATCAGTTTGAATTCTTCAGTTCAACCCCAGTCAGAAACCAAATAAAAGAAAGTGTGTCAAAATTTTAAATCAAGAAAAAGTAAAAAAAAAAAAACAAAAAAAATTGTAAAATTTAAAATAACAATCTTAAAAAAAAGAATTCCTGTCATTCATTCTTCCTAATTCTCAGTAATAAAATCATGATCCTAATTTGGTTTGGTGGAAAACTCAGACTCTGCTGAAAGGGCTGTACTGTATACATTAGGGCAGACATGATAACTTGTTAATTAAGATTAATTGTTAAAATAACTGTTAATGAATTTGGTCATCCAAACAAATAGTTTCCTACATTAATAGAACAAAAACTGTAAAAAGCCATTTGTTAAAAAAATAACTTAGATAGACATATGCATTTGTATATTGTATATTTGTTTTCCAATTTTCCATTTACAATTAAAAGAAAATGCAAAATAAAAGGTTTTTCTTTAAATCACAAAGTCAAATTGTCCTCAAGCTGCATGCAAGCATCATACACTACGTTTACACTGCTGCCTGAAGTGACCCAAATCCGATTTTTTTGCCCATATGCGACCTGTATCTGATCTTTTCATGACTGTCTGAACAACAAAGATCCGATTTTTTCCAATGCAACCCAGGCTGCTTGGCTATGCGGTCCTGAATCCGATACCAATCTGATCTTTTCAAATGCGACCTGAGTGTGAACGGCCAGATCGCATTTATCCTGACCTGAACGCCATTGATACCACGGCAAAGGTCTCTATTCTGGGTCTTGCTATGAAGAAGCAGCAAGAAAAACAACAACCATGGCAGACGATGATGCGAAGAGCAGTATTTATGTTTAACCATCTTGAAAAGATTGTGTTTTTATGGTTGGGAAACAGAGGCGTAGCAGAAAATCTTAATAAGGGTGCCCAGGCAATAATCAATGTACACTGAGGGGTGGCCAAAAGAAGATAGGCACCAAAACCTCAAGTTCAATCTCTACTGTTCCAACAGGAAAATTAACAAGCAAAACATCCATATTTTCAAAATAAAGACATACTATACTTTCCTAAGGCCTTTGCTAACAAATAGAGGAATATATTCAAATACCTGTGCTTTCTATATAAAAGGTATATTGAATACAAATTTTTCAGGTTTGAGTTTTGGGTGAACGTCTTTTCCATTGTCATTAGTTACCTACTTTTATCAGTAATTATTCTGCATAAAATTGATATTCGCAAATACCAATATCTACATAAATTAATGATTTAAAAGTTTTTATTAAAATCGTTATTTATCTATGATTTTATTGAAGACTCCCAGATGACGCATAATTTTCTCTTTACCCCATAAAACACAAAATCTAGTTCTAAAAGAGCATGAATTATATACTTATCATCTTTAATGTTAGTATATTAATTTGCAGAATTAACCACAGGGTTTTTGTTGTCAAGTAATTGTCAATATATGAAAAATTTAAATGTTTTGCCACTATCTGTATTACAGGGAAATAAATGGTAGGGGTGGTCAAAGGGTTGGGCAATGATTGGCTAAGGGTGGCCATGACCACCCCTGGCCCCCCATCTAGCTCCGCCCCTGTTGGGAAAGCTCGCTAGATGCGCTCCGGCACAACCATCCATGTTTACTTCCGTAAACACAGAGCACGCTGGCCTGTGGCGTCATTGCGTCCTCTACTTCGCATGCGGAAAACTTGTGTTGTATGACTTCAGTTTACACAGGAGATCACATAGAAGTTGCATATATTTGGAAATGTGAACAGCAACGCAAAAAAATTGGATTTCCACAAAAAAATCGGAATTGAGCAACAAGGTCTGCAGTGTGGATGTTGCCTTATTTAAGCTGAAACAAAGCCAGCTTTAAAAAAAAAAAAAAAAACATTATTTCGCACTTACATACACGTCAAAGCACAGATCTATTCAGGCTGTATGCCCTGATCCTACAGATATAGAAAAAGTCAGAAGACCACACAGAAAAATCCTGTTTATATTTCTGATATTTGCAATTTGCAATATTCAGGTGCAATAAATTAGACTTACATTTGTTATTCTTTGTCTTAGCACACCTTAATTAGAATAAGTTTAGTATAACAGTTGTTGCAAAATAAGTTTAACTATGCTACAATAACCGCTTATTAAATATTAAATTTACTTGTTTTTATTACACGGTGTTCTACAGTTATGCCAAAGGCTGAGCTGAGCAGAGCAGAACCTAAACGCGTCTCCTAAACATCACCCTTCAACATACTACCTGAAAAAGCAGCTGAATGACGCTCCTGGTGGCTTTGTGTCAGAGGCCTGGAAAATTAGACTTCCTGCTCCTGCTCTGCCGCTCCGGGAGGAGATTACAGTCAACTAAATAATTAACGAAAACAAGCTGCCAAACATCAAATATTGAAAAGGTAATGTTTATATACCACCAATTAAGATGGTTAGGGAAGAACTTTCTGGCCTTAAAGAGAGATGTCTGCCAAATGCATCTCCTGCCTTCTACCTGGAATTTCACTCAGATTAGAGGATCAAGGAGTCCTGCCTTGAAGTTTTAAGCATCTCACTGATCAATAATGAAGTAAGATAAATTAATAATGAAGGCTGAACAGCCAGAGTGGTGAAACATCCTTTTGTGACCTCTTTCATACTTAGTAATGGCTTTTATGTACAACTTTGCAACAGGTTCTCAACTGTCTGGTTACATTGTGGCACAAACAAGGTCATAAAAGATACAGTCAAAAAGCAATTTGGTGAAAAAAATACCTATAAATGTATAAAACGTTTAATGCAGCTAACAATATAGCTTCCATTATATAACCTGCAGCTAATAACTGACTAAATACTAAGGCAGTAAGAAATAAATAGATTGTGTGAAATGTTGTTTTGTTTACCGTATTTTCACGACTATAAGGTGCATATAAACGTCTTTTTTTCCCCTCAAAATGTGTGGTGCACCCTATGCGTGTTGTTACTGCGGACGCTGTTGAGACCGCCATGAGAACGTTAAAGGGGGAAGTGTGGGCGTGGATTGTGTATAAAAGAACAGGTATGTGCTTTATGCAGAACTCATTGAGGAGATGATGAAAGCGTGACTGAGGGAGGTGTATGTAAGGAGACCAGGTGGCTTTTTCCACGCATCACCATCGCTGTTAATCTGTGACTCCATGCGTGCCCATCTCACAGCCGATGTGAAAAACATGGTGAAACAAATGAACGCTGTGCTCGCTGTTATTCCAGGAGGTCCGACAAAGGAAATTCAACCGCTCGACATCGGTGTGAACCGGCCGTTCAAAGTAAGGCACGTTCACGCATCTGCTGCTTCCTTTTTGCTGCTTGTACCAGTTAGTTCTGACGCACGGCTGAAGCAGCTTTGCTGCCTCTGGCTGCGCGGTGGTGCAAAAGTGTGTCTGACGCTGCGTTTGGCAGAATATTCCTCTATCCTTTCTCTGCCTTGCAGCTATATTTGCTGTGATCAGTGGACATAAAGTAGTTTTATATTTTTAAGTGAGAAAGTCCACCTGAAAACTTAATCATTGCAGTCAGTTCATCCAGATTACCATCCTGCCTTCTAATGTTATTTCTGTCGGAGCCACTCAGACCTCCACATACCGGGCGTGTGCGCCGTCAGTAGGGAATCCCATTCAACAGCAGCCTCTGGCCGGGTTGCCTCCTCGCTGCACCACCGCGCAGCTGGTAGGTGTTTTTCATCTAAATAATGCCAAGCTGCAGGCACCAGGATAATACAGTAGAACCCTTCTGCCGGTACCCATTTCTGCATTTTAAGTTAATTTATGCATCAATAAACTGTTTCAGAGGAGTGATCATAGCGCTCTGTGTCATCAGCGATGTGTCTGTCTCACAGCCAGCTCCCAGGTTTGAATTAATACCTTGTAATAAACCTACATGAATAAAGCTACAGTCATACTCATAGTTTTGTTCCCGCCATTTTTAAATAATGCAGTAGAGGTATTTAAACGAGTAGAGGACATGTACCGGTATATAAACAACGCGCAATATAGTCCGCTGCGCCTTATGTGTGTGTTGCAGTAATGGCACACATAACTGAGACTGCGCCTTTTAGTACGGTGCGCCTTATGGTTGTCAAAATACGGTAATAAGTTGATATTTCCACTGATTCAAAATACAGCAGAATGGGTCATAAATGCAAAAAAAATGTTTAGGCTAACATTGATTGCATTTTCTTACTTTTATCTTATCAGTAAACTCTCACTCTGCTAGGAGGTCGGTGCGACCGTATTAAAAACAAATCAGCTGCTGTACATTGCTGCAGCAAAGCAAACAAGAAGATCTTGTGAGGTTTTCCATTTGATCTCAGGTTGTGGACAAATACAATTTTTATTGTCTGGTATTGATATTTCCAGTTTTCCTTAAGGTCTAACCTGTATATTCAGATCTTACTTCTAAGATGTGTACCTCATTCATCCCTAATGGCTTTATTTTTGTTGTTTATTTAATGGTGAAAAGTCATAACTTTTGACTGTATTTCTATTTACTTATTTTTTGTCAACCTTGCTGAAGAAATTGAAGAAATTACCAGATTATCAACCCACCTTCTGCCCCAATCCATTATCTGGTCTTTACTAGAATAAAATATCTATGCTTTTGGGTTCTTAAGAGAGAAATTAGTTCATTGTTAGTAAGTATTATTCAATAGCTGATTAACTGCTGACATCACTAAAACTACATATGCTTTTTGACATGCTGACCAACATGCAGGACAAGTGCTTCTGAGAAAGGCTCAAGGCAAAAAGCCAATTCTCTGCTGGATTGTGATAAATCTCAAGTTTGACAGAAAGATTAGACTGAATTGTACTGTAATTGGAGTGTATGTAATTAGATCTGAATCGGACTGTGTAACTGGGTTGTAGTGGGATGAATTGCATTGATTTAAACCCAATTTGTGCTAAATTAGAATGGATAGGAATAGTGAATATGTAAATATGAAATGTATTCCTGTTTATTTGGCTTTAACAGCATGCTGTTACTGAGCAATAGACAACAACTCATTTTTTAAACTAGAATACTAGACTTTGACAGAATATCAACCATTTAATGTTTTATTCAATATGATTAAGAATAAATTCAGTTATATGAGAAGCCAAACTGTCATTATTCTATAAAAATCTCACAAGTATATTAAAAATCTATGTGATGTAAATGTTCATTTACCTCAAATGTTGACGGGACTGTTTCTGAATAAATTTTTTTGTACCATTACTGTTGCAAAAACATGTTTTCTGTACAATTTAAGCATTCCTGATATTTACATTAAAATGGTTAGTTATTACTTTAAGTGCTTCTCAATCATGATCTGCCTGATAATTTACCCAATTAGATGAACCCTTGGTCCATTAGATAACCATATCAGATTTAAATGGCAGGATAACAGAAAATGTGTTCTTTTTGTTTTTAGCCATACAATCATCAAAATATCTCACAGAAGTGTATCACGGGAGACCATGACCCAGTTTCAATTAACAAACATGGTTGAATGCTGTAAGCCAAAAATTTTTAAAAGTTAAACATTATAAATTTGGAGACCAGTGACAGGGTGCAGCAGTGGTGCAAGTGTTATCCATGCGCCCCCGTGTATATATGATCGTGGACGTGGTCCAAATGAGTCCTGGCACAGTGACCTTTGCCGCATCTCCGTGTCAACAATGGGTGGTTAGGTTGCTTAAAGGAATAGTACACCCAAAACATGATTAGCCTTCATTTTCTACTCACCCCCATGCTGAACAACACTCTGGAGTACTTTTTTGATATCTCAAATGCATCTGGAGTTCTGGGAGGCTTCTTGCTGTCTGCTGACATTCAAATAATGGAAGTCTATGGTAACCGAGACAGAAAGGTCCATTAAAGTCCACAAAAAACGTGTCAATATTCCTCCATACTGCTCGTCCAATGTATTCCAAGTGTCCTGAGTGGGTAGCGTCCATAATTTACTCGAAACGAAGTCATTTAGAACATAAACAGTAGTGTATAGGATTTCCTAAAAGCGCGCACATGCGAGTTCACGACTCTACGGAAACCGCGGCAGACCAAACCAGATGAAAGTGCGCATTCAGCTCAGCAAAGAACTCATGCTCTTCCTCAACACTGAAGTCCTCAGACATTTTTCTTTCGTTGTTTCTTTCTTTGCACAGGTAAACAGCACATTTCTTCTTCTACGCTTGCATTATCGGCAGAGCAGACGCTGAATGCGCACTTTCATCTGGTTTGGTCTGCCGCAGTTTCCGTAGACTCGTGAACGCGCTTTTAGGAAATCCTATACACTACTGTTTATGCTCTAAAAACATTCTAAATGACTTTGTTTCGAGTAAATTCTGGATGCTACCCACTCAGGACGGGTCCAAATGAGTCCTGCACAGTGACTTTGGTCGCGATCTCCGCGTCAACAATGGGTGGTTAGGGTTGCTAAGGACCCAGATGCAGAGCCGAGGAAGCAGAGATTGGGTTCTTGGACAGGTTTAATTGAAGAACAAAGGTAACAGAGGTAAAAAATCCAGAAATCTAAATCTCAAAATGCTTTTAACAAACCAAAAACCATGGAAACATAAAGGGAAAAACGAGCCTGAGGAGTCAAGGAGAGACAGAGCTGAGCAGACAATACAGCATTGAGAAGGAACCAGCACTGAGTGACTGCAGAGGGGTGGAGTATTTAAGGAGAACAGAACAAAAAGGATGGACTAACGAGCTGAATAAGGAGCGGTGTGGGTGGAACTGGCAAGAGAGAATCCAAGGGGAAAGAAAACAAATCACAAAAGGGGAAGAGTAACTAAAGAATGCTTGAATATCATGGAAAAATAAAACAAAACAACTGATAACAGAAACTGAAAACTCAGAGTGCCCAACAAAATGGGAACCATAACACTCCGTTCTTCCACCAATCCATTTCCTGTATGCCTACTATCAAAAAATGACAAAAAATATGACTGATACACAAATTCTATAAATAAAGGGAAGGTTTTATACAACTAAGAGTCATTTAACATATGAAACCATCTTTAAGAAGTAATATGAGAATTATTTCAGAATTATAAAAAATTATTTTTCTATAAATCATAATATTGCTCTGAATACGAAATATAGAAAAAAATAAAGTTATTGTTGCTTTGTTTAATTCTGGACTTGTAAAAATGTACTGAAAAAGCCTTTATTATTATAATATTGGTATTTGTGGAGTTTGACTGTATGTGGTGATCAATTTATTTCTTAAATGACTGTAAATATTATAATAATTTTTCAATATTATTTTCATACAGTTTATTTCCTCTGCAATATTTTCCAATTTTTGAGAGCTCTGTCAGAAATGGCTTCAAGTTAGTCATCAAAGATGCTAAAATTAGCATCTTTGTAGCTTTGTGTCATTTTTATAGCAGGATTGTTTGATTAAGCCTCGTTAAACATTTAAAGTCTGAGAGTGATGAAATACAACCTGGAAATTTCTAAACAAACTGAAAATTCCCCTTAAAACACTTATTTTTATAGAAGCAATGTGCTAATAGTTAAAATACAGTTAATAATAACACCAATAACAATAAATTTTTTTTTTGGGGGGGGGGACTTTTGGACCACTTACGAGATAAACACACATAAAAAAATATACTTAAAATGCCATCGATCACAATATTATGTAAAGATGATCGAAAACACAGTTTACTAAAACTTTGGTTCTTTTTCTGAAAACATAAAAGAAAAAAATTTATTAGTTAACCTAAAATCTCCTTTTGAGCCCATAAACTTTTAGTGGTTATACAGCTCTACCAAAAATAGGGTTTTGCTTTTATTTATGCTGAGGTGAATATACTTTGTTTGCAAATTGGAGTTTGGTTTGGTTTCATGTTAACCAGTCTCTTTTGTGTGTATTTGGTTGATTTATTTACTGTTGTTTGTCAAAATGTCTTGAAATTGTCTGAAATAATTTCATTTCCATTCATTTATTCATAGATATACAGTATATAAATGCTGGCAGTGGTCATCCTCTCTAAATAATACCTAAAAAGAAAGGGAAGTATGGGGTGAAGCTCCACGGCTCTCCACAAAAGTCTTTGAGCACAAAGCCAACAAAAAAAAAACACCTGTATGAAAATGTGGACTTCTAACTACAACTCAGCACGATGAACCAGAGTAAAGATTTATGAAATCTTTGGAGACAAATGTGCGACTGACCACCCGACACAGCACCAATTTGCCACCAGCTAAATTGTTTTCCAATTCTTTTGGTCAGTGACATATTATGTGAACTGAAAAAACCTGGAACTAATGAGCTGAAACAGGGAATATTGCTACTTATCCGACTGAAATCTGACAGACTTCGCTCAATAGATCAATTCCTCCACCTTGCTAACGCAGGGACCAGTTCAGTACTTCCATTAAATGAACTGCCTGTCCATTAACCATGGTGCTACTGAACCATGTATCAGAAAGTGCTTACTGGTTCTGGTTCTTCTTTTTAAATCGAACTGAATTGAGCCAGGCCCACTGATGCATTTACATTCAGCAACCCTACAACTTCATAAAGAGCTTAATATTGGGTTTAAACAGGAATGAGTTAAGTCTAATTATATGCTTTTAAATGCTCTTAGAACAAATTTTAATGCCATCAACAAAGTTCCCTATGACTCTCATATATATATATATATATATATATATATATATATATATATATATATCCATTTTCAAATCACGCTTTATCCCAGTTGGAGTCCTGAGGGGTGCTGGTGCCTATCTCCAGCTCTCTCAATGGGAAGGGGGGGTACACCCTGGACAGGTAAGCCAGTCCGCCATGAGACATATTTATATATCGTCGCTGTAAGCTGAAGGAAACCTCATTATGTCCAAAACCATAAAAGTTTACAGGAAATTGTAAAACAGCGACGTGGAAAACGGATGTCCAATAGATTAACGAGATTGAGTCCCAACCTTTTTCTCAGCACTTTTAATTGGTTAATATTTTTCCAAAACATCACGTTCCTGCGTGGGGACTGACCAATGCATTATCAATTTACATATGAAAAAAACAAAAAGTCCAAAATGGGAGTTACAAAGATTTTTTCCCGACAGCGACTATATATATATATATCCTCTCTACCTCTATACATATACCTCTTGGTACTCATATTACGGATTACATCAGCAATGTCCCAATTTCCTTGTTTTGAAATTTGCATTTTCCCATTCTCTACCTTTTTCTCCATATAAAACTTCTTTACCAAAATCGGCTTGACGATCAAACGGAAGCAGTTCCGTGCTGTTAGAGATTCCAGTTTGTGTGGGTTGTTTTCTGTGTTTTCCCTCTCCCCACCACCAGGTGGGGAGAGGAAAAACACAGGACTCCTGCACACCTCGCGGCTCGTTGGGTCATTACCAGAGGGGTACTTGAGCTGCGGGCTTTCACCACCTCAGCGCCAGAGTGTTTGCCAGTGGTACTCTAGCCTTACTGAGATTAGCTGACTCTAACTTGCTTTGCCTTGCCAATACTCTCTGAGTCTAAGCTTTGCTGTTTGTCTTTGCTCTCCGGTAGGATGTCACTTCCTGATCCACTGGATAGCCTGAGGTCAGCTTCTACCCCCCTTGGAAGGAATAATTCGAGTCACACAGAGCAGGGAGGAAACCTTCACTGGATCTGTTCAAGAGCCCACTTCCAGGAAAACCAGATGACAGTCCGTTCCATTTGCTCCTCTGGACCTGGCTTAAGCTCTGCCCTGTCCGCCCCTCCAGCAAGTTCCTTCATCTCAGGATTAAACCCCCCACAAACTGGACCCAAGGGAAACCAAGGTTCTCCCTAACGTGAGTCTTCTCCAGCAATTCTCCAGTCTCAGTCATTTTCCGTAAAGACCTTGAACTGATCTTTGTGATTTCCCCTAAAAGTTTCCGGATCCGGTTCACCAGACCACTGAAGTCCCACTGCGATAACCCCGCATATAATCTCTCTCTCTGTTTTTTGTCAACCTCTCAATAAACCCGGTAACTTTTCCCCTGGCTCTCTGAGTGAATCTCTGCATGTGGGTGAGATCTTTAAAACCCATCATGACACGCACAAACAAGTGGAACATGATATACACGTGGAACTGAAAACTAAATTGTTTTCATAAATGTTTTTTTTTTTAAATAAAGCATTTTAAATGCCAGAAAAATCACATTTAATGAATTTTAATGCCAATTACGGCCTTAATTAAAAAAAATAATTTAACGACTTTTAATGATTTTTAATGAGCCACTGAAACTGTTTAATAATATTTTTAGTTTCTATTCTCTACGTCTAAAGCATGGAGTCTTCCTCATCAGGTAAAAGATTAAAAACAACAGGTTTTGGTTGGGAAAAAGTGAACATTCCAAAGTCTTTGACATTCTTTAGACATTCCCAGGTAATCACATCAAATCAAGATGTGCAGTTTAGTTTTTACCAACTCCCAGAGATAGAAGGCATCTCATAACTACGCCTTTCTCTGCACGCAGAAGCAAACAAAGAGTCACTTAGAGTCAGAGCTATTATTGTCAAGAAATGCTGCATTCTGCCTCAGAGATCTCTTTGTCTCCTTGCATTTTAATCCTGTGGATTCAAAGCCAAATAAAAACAGGTGTTAGTATTTCTTCACCGTTTGTTTTTCCATCAAGGCTAACTCCTTAAACACTTGATTAAAAAACTTGTTCTGAAGTGATACTCAGTTCATTTTGGTGCGTTTTCAATCAGCCCTTTTGTCTCTAAACAGAAAGGTAACGTTTTGGTGTTAAACTGCATGAAACGAGTGAATTATAAAGCCTAGTAGAATTAACAAGAGTTTATAATGGAGCTATGATTATAGCAGAAATGGTTTTATCTTCTTTTCCAGTGGACCAACATTCTCCTTGTCACGGTTTTCTCAATCCAATTGATTCACGACGTGAGTGAGTGTGTGCAGTGTTCACTGCACATGCACTTAAGCCTCCTCAAGGCGTGTTGGATAAAAGCCTTCGCTGAAATGCATATGAGAGTGTGTCAGGAAGTGGGTGGCAATGCATGTGTGTGTGGAGAGAGGACATGTACCATTATCAGTTATTAGGCTGGGAACCCTCACCACGGTGGACGGAGAGCTCCAACAGATGATCCAATGCATAATGCAGGGTGGAGATTATCAGATGGGCGTATCTCGATCAACAGATGATCGATTAGCAGCCTTAATGACCGGAAAATAACGCTAATTTCTTTAGACAAATGAGATCATTCATCACTGAACGTGGGAGATATTGCACACTTTAACACAAAGTTGAGGACAGTTTAATATCAGCAGGAAACACTAGAAAACATCTGTTTCTATATCATACAAATAAGACTGCCTGGTCTGAGGATGGTCTCTGATGGACAGTTAAAGGATAAAGTGATCATAAAATTCAAACCCCGCAGACTGAGACGTTCCAGACACCACTGGTAAAACATATTTAAGATGTTTCTCCTTTCTTCAAATTGATGGCTACATCCTCTGGCTGCAAATGGCACCATGACTCCATATTGATGTCTGGGTGTTCTGAGCTATAATATCAATACCTCTGCTTGCTGCTGCTGCTGCTGCTGCTGGGAGTGATCGGCTTGGAGCTATTTTTAAGCGCTCAGACTCGGACGAGCGGCAGGGGAAATGTGTGTCTGCGTTGCGCTCTGCAGCTCCTTCTGCAGCTCAGCTCTACTGTCTTTATTCTGTCTAAGGGGGGGTTGAGGAGACATTACAATATATAAGTTTTACAGCCATCCTGATGCCTCACGCACAACAATAAATCGGTTTTATTTGAAACTTGCGTGGATAAAGAAAAAAAAACATGCAAGGTAATAAAAAGAGGATTAACTGAAAACTCCTGCTGCTTTTCATTAGTGCTGCGTTTAAGTTTCTGCTTAGTTTTGTCTGCATGTGTCCAAGATGTAGCTTTATTAGAGTCAGAACATCCCTTATTATTTAGGAAGGGGGGAGGTGTTTTCCTGACTGGATGTTTTTGTTGCGCGCATCCCAAACATTCCCTGTTTCAACTGGAACTGTCCCTGTAAGGTAGTCTACCATGCACTGAGCTGCGTGCGTTTGGCTGCATGCATTGCAGACACGCTGCAAGACTAAGGACATGTCCATCCAGCAAAACCTCCTAAACTCCAGAGGCTTTGCGGTCTGTTGTCTCCGCAGCCAGAAGAAAACCCAGCCGCAGAACCAAAACATGCCAAAAGACAAAAAATAAACTTTTATTTCAGCCCTGGAGGACTTAGATGATGAATCAAATCAAGGAACCAGAAGTGGATCTCACCGGAGCAGTTCCAGCCGGTCGGTGTCTGACAGTCGCTGAGGGAGGACGGGAAGGCGCGCAGCTGCTCCACAGGTAAAGTAGCGAGAAAGGAAAGGATGGTGATCCGGATCCAGCCTCCCGTAAGAGGCGCGGCTGTGCCTCCCCGAGCATGTGCAGCCACGGTCGGACCCATCTCTCTTTCTCTCAGTGGCCCCGGCCGCAGCACGGGCGAGGCGGGGAAACGGCGCGCGGCAGCTCTGATCCCGACAGGTTCAGCGGGGCGCCTAGAGCCCGACGGCGGAGCATGTTCCGCGCGAGACGGTGCGCCCCATGAAGCAGTGGCCCGGTAAACTGAGCCGATCC
Source organism: Cyprinodon brontotheroides (assembly GCA_018398635.1). Classification (NCBI taxonomy): domain Eukaryota; kingdom Metazoa; phylum Chordata; class Actinopteri; order Cyprinodontiformes; family Cyprinodontidae; genus Cyprinodon; species Cyprinodon brontotheroides. The sequence continues at coordinate 30,652,961 of JAGKQL010000062.1, forward strand.
GATCCGAGGGAAGATATTAGAGACCAAACCAACAGCCGATCCAGCACTGGGGAACTGGGGGGGAAGGATGGAGGAGGGTGAGTGGGATGGAAAAAAGTTGGAGACTGGAGGACCTAAGGAGGAGAGGATGCTGAACTATGGAAAAAGGGAGAGAGGATTGAGAATGGACTAATAAGGTGATACAATAAAAAAAAAATCAAATAAAAGCAAATAAAGTCAAGCCAGGATCCAGCTGGGAGGGATACGCGTGGTAATATCCGCGGTGCGACAGCGGCGCTCCTCCGGTGCGTTCAGAGCCGCAGCCACACTGTTTCTGTCCGCCTCTCTCACCAGCAGCTGCTGCGCATCACGTGGAGGATGATGCTATGGAGAGAGAGACGGAGGGAGGGGGGGGTCCGTCACAATTAAAATATCTAAGTTTTAGAGAAGGACTACAAGCCGAAGGAAATAAAAAGCAAAGCCACAGAGAGGAGCTATAAAAGACACAGTGTGCCGTGGGCTCAGTCCCAACAGCTGCTGATGGCGATGGCTGCTCCACGCACAGACTCATCAAACACCTCCTTTATTGTTCTGCAAGCTGCTCTTGGCTAACCGCTCCTCCCTGAAACAACACCGATGCTTCTGCTCTTCTTTAAACCTTCCAGCTCCAGAAATAACTCCACGCTGGTCGTGTTTTCAGGCAGTGATCACGCCCCACAGGATGCGCATTTCATGTCCCTCAATGTGTTAGCAGAAGTTTAAAAGGTTAAGGCCTCAGGTTAAGAACACTCCACCTTTCATACAAATAAATTGCAAACATGCAGATGGAAAAAGTCCTTTGGGGGGGGGGAAACAGTAGGGCTGCTGTAAACAGCCCGTCACGGTTAGAGAAGAGACTTGACCTCATGATGTTCTGAGGAAAAAAGCTGCAGATGTTTGAAAACAAATAATCCTTTTATTGCTCATTACTTAGAGATCATTTCACGGGTTCTCCTCACTTAATAGGGTTTATTACATGCATCAAATTCAGGAAACATCTGCTTTGACAAACTAGGGCTTTTCTTCTCATATAAACATTTTACATCTATTTTTCTAATATGGAGCTTTATTAGCCTCATTTGACTTACAACCCTTTTCTTCAAGGGTTGAAAGATCATTTTTGGGAATGTTGACGACTCCCAGAGGGACCTTTGAAAGGTCAATCACTGATGTTGAATGAAAAGTCTCGTTCTCATTTTCTGCTCTTATTCATCACTCAATTCCATTCAGTTTATTTATATAGCGCAAATTCACAACACATGTCATCTCAAGGCACTTTACAGTTCACCAGATCATATAGTCAGATTGATACAAAGTTTTCCATCTAAGGAAAACAAGTCGATTGCATCATTCATTGACTCAAAAGACAATCCCTAATATTACGCATGCTTGTGGTGACAGTGGAAAGAAAAAACTTCCTTTTAACAGGAAGAAACCTCCAGCAGAACCAGGCTCAGTGTGAGCGGCCATCTGCTGAGGCCGACTGGGGTTCAAGGAGACAGAAGCAGAGATACAAAAGGCAAGTGTAAAAGGCGGCCCCATCCAGGAAACACACAACATATTCTGTACTCAGTTAGTATGGAAATGCGATACGAAAAGTTATGCACAGTATTTCATGCGTTTTTGACGTTTTTCCTCGAAAATGCAGATACAATTCTTCATGTGTCTCTAACTAAGTTGCTTGCTGTTTTGTATCTTAGGGTTAAGCGTTAGATTGTACACCTCGATGACCCCCCCCACTCAGCCCGACGGCCCGAGCAGTTGGCTAGGGGATAAAAGGCAATGCACGGGCCGGCGCACGTTTGTTGGTATCTCTCATGGAATCCATAGCCAAGCCAGTTTGTAAAACTTGGAGAACAGGGTTAGCTTTTAGAGTAAGGCAAGTGTCAAGGGTAGGGACACGGCTAAGTGTAATTTTAAGGCAAGGGGTCAGGTGTTAGGGTTAGGCATGGATTCCACTAATATTAGGGTCAGTAGCTAATTGGTCATAGTAAGTTGATAGTAAGGGCTTAGATTTAGGTTTGGGGCAAGTGTCAAGGCTAGGGACTGGCTAAGTGTAATTTTAAGGCAGGGTCAGGTGTTGGGGTTAGGCATGGATTCCACTAATATTAGGTCAGTAGCTAATTGGTCTGAGTAGGTGATATATGTACTATAAGTGTAGTATAAGGGTGGAGATCGAGATGCTTATGCATAGCAGACGAAACGAAAAAGCGAATCAGCCAGACCGGACGTAAAACACCAGGAAAAACAGTGCAATAATTACTTCTTCATGTCTCTACTTCGTTGCTTGCTGTTTTGTATCTTGAATGATAGGGTCAGGATTAGGGTTAATTGTATGTAAATTCTAGGTTATTTAATGAGTGCGTAACATGCGCATGCATAAGGATACCTTGTCTTGAGCAAAGGCGGTAAAAATCTGTGACAAAATGCGAGGGAAAAAGAGTCTAAAGCATTATGACATTACAGTGCATAATATAACTTTTAGATACGATTTCCTCTGAACTAATAATGAGAATACACTGAAACACACAGCCAGGCCGACAGAGCTCTGGAGCCAGCTCCCATGTCCAGAAGAGGATGAAAAGAGCACATGCAGCCAGTGTCACAGTCAGAGAAACAGGAATACACTGGAAAATCTCCAACATCCTAGAAACAAAGGTGTTGATAGCAGCAGCAAAGCTGATATTTCTCTCAAGGTGTCACAGCCAAACAGGAACAAATGAGGTGAAGCTACTATGAGAAAAAGCAGAGAGCAGAACGTTAGATTGAACTAACAGATTCTGCAGCGGATAGATATAGAATGATGAAGTAGGGGTCCCTACGTCCTCCAGCATTCTAAGCCTATAGCAGCATAACTATAGAGATAGCTCAGGATAACCTGAGCCAATCTAACTATAAGCTTCATCAAAAACGAAAGTTTTAAGCCTAGCCTTAAAAGTAGAAAGGGTCACTGAATATATAGAGTTTGGTAGATTTAGTCAAGTATCAGGAAGTACTGATAGAAAAAGTTCTAATTTTGTTGAGAAAATGGCTGTTATTGGACCTTCAAAAGACACAGTAGTCAAAACAACACCCAAGAGGCTCCTAATGTTTGTTTCCAGAGGAATCCTGGAAAATATTAGATCACATTCTACTGAGTTTTACTATTTAACAACTAGAGTAGGATTTAAAATGCAGCCTTCACATACAATCACAACATTTTTAATGAATCCCACAAGTGAACTAAGATTCTTTAGAAATAGTTAGTACTTGAGAGTTAAGAGTGTTCTTGAAGAGGTTAAATAAAATTGTCAATTTTAATGTCGTTTTGTTTTGAAAATGGAGAAACAACCTGCACCACCACCCGCTGTTTTCAGCTTTTTATATATAATTGTGTATTGAAAACGGATACAAATGATTTGCTTAAAAAACTAATTTGCTTTGGGTGTTGAAAAACTTTACATGTACTGACCTTTCTAAGGTCAATACATCTCTGCAGTACAAGTGCAGTACAAGTCAACTACTACGTAGTCTTCCCTTAGCTCTCTACTGTGCAGATATTTTTATATCTAAGGGAAACATATTCCAGGACATTACAACTTTTCTCCCTTTTTATGTTTTTTTTGGTACTATATACACTTTTTTATATTGGCTGTGGTATTTTTATCTTTAATGGCATCTTGCTTTAACTCTGTTGTACTCCATATAAGCTACTGGGACCAGAATTTCCCTGAAGAAGGAATCCTGAGGGGATAAATAAAGTTGAGTCCAAGTATGAAATTGGCTCTTTCAATTCATTTCAATTCAGTTTACATTTATATAGCGCCAAATTCACAACACATGTCATCTCAAGGCACTTTACAGTTCAACCAGATCATACAATCAAATTGATTCAAAGTTTTCTATCTAAGGAAAACCACTTGATTGCATCGACTCAAATACAATCCCTCACACTAAGCATGCTTGTTTGCATGACATTGTTGGAGAGAGGAAAAACTCCCTTTTAACAGGAAGAAACCTCCAGCAGAACCAGGCTCAGTGTTAGCATCCATCTGCTAAAGCTGACTGGGGTTCAAGGAGACAGAAGCAGAGACACAAAAAGCAGCTGTAAAAGGCGGCCCCCGTCCAGGAAAACACACAGCCAGGCAGACGAGCTCAGAGCCAGCTCCCATGTCAGAGGACGAAGAGAGCACATCCAGCCAGTCACGGTCAGAGAAACAGGACCACACTGGAAAACAGGCCGACCTCCAGCATCTATAAACAAGGTTGTTGATGGAAGCAGCACAGCTGATGTCAAGAAAGTCTTCATCAAGAAAGTGAGAAATAAGGTTTGATAGTATCTTCTCCATAATGTGACTACTTTGAAGGTCATTTAAATGTACTCACAAATCTCAAAAGCAATTAAATTTATTTTAAGTTTTTAGTTCTTTTGAGTATAGTAAATAGCTATTAAAAGTAAGCTATATCTGTTCCCGCTTAGACATCCTGGGCATTTTCACAAACACAGAGAACACATGTCAACCAAGTGTCATGTTGGGATTAAGATGTCTAACCACATGCAGAAACACTCGGAAGCAGAGAAAAAGTTCAAAGGTTTATTTACAGAAATGTACAATAAATGAACTGGTCCAAGGGGGTGGTTGACTGGTCAGGAGTGGGTTCACCGCTGAGGAGGACAGAGGGGTTAGTGTTGGTCCAGGTATATTGCAGGTTGTTTTGATGAATCAGGGTTATACCTGTTCTGGAGTGGAGTGAAGCTGCAGAGGGGGGAAACCTTGAGGGTCCAGAAGGCTGTTGGCGAGGCAGAGGGAGGCACTTGGAGGCAGGAGGCAGAGCTTACTGAGGTGGAGGCAAGGCGAGATCTAGGGACTGAGTCTTTTCTCTCCAAGTAATCTCTGACCGGCGGCAGGCAGATTACAGACAGATGCAGCCCTACAGAGTTCCCACTTAGAGCGGGGCAGGCAGGTAACCAGCAGAGACAACTCTCCAGGATTTCAGTTTGTCAGGCAGGATCGATCTGTGAGACAGAAAGGTAAACAGGATCAGACTTAGTTCACAAAAAGTCAGAAGACTTAGACAGGCAGGTTGGCTCAGGCTTTGCTAACCTTTACTGGCAAACACTCTGGCACTGGAGTGTAGGTCTCCGCCTCCTTAAGTAGGGAGCCTCCTGATGAGCAGATAGAGGACAGGTATTGTAGACAGCTCATGCTCCAGGAGATCTTGTGCGCCCTCTGGTGGAGAAAGTGGACAAACCTCCAGATCCCAACACCAAGAGGGGCCAATTAATCTAAAAAGGATGTTTTCAGGCATAGAGGGAACTGGAGAATCCCCCATAAACCCATACATTCACATAAAAAATAACTGATCAAACAGAGAGATGGACATTTTAGCTGCACCATTACAACCAAAAACTACAGTAAGACTAATTCCTTTTGCTGACAACCCAATACTTCCCTCACTGTCTGAAATGGCATCACATCCATTCTGAAAGGTCCAATTTCCGTGTAATTTGGTCCACATGCAAACTGGCCTAGCAATCCAGGAGAGGCAGCAGACAGCAGAGGTGAGTTTATCACAAGTGGGAGAAAATTACCACAGGTAATTTCCTTACTGTTAAACAGTTTGGAAAGTGGTGGTCAGCAGACACAGAGGAGAGGCATCAGACTGTGTTTGACAATTTAGGATAGATTTTACATTTTGGCCTAAAATAAAATCAGATTTTTGGATTGTGTAACAAACTGGCAAGCAAAGAGTACGGATATCAGGAAACACAGGGTTTGTGTGGACCAACAGATATCTTGTAGGTTTCAGGCATCTCACTTGTCTGTATACCCGATCTCTCCCGGAAGACAATCCCTGCCCAACCTCTGCCAGTACATTTTTTTGCTTTGGATTTGTAAATAGTCATTTTGGGATCTGTGTCTGCATTTCTTTGAAACTGTATTTTATATAGTGCATAGTCTAAAGAACAACACAACTAAAATAAAGATAAACACGGGGCTATCATATTTTGCCACTCACTCTTAGCATGCCTGATGATGATGTCAAACAATCAATATAACAGAAAGAATGTAAACACATCCATTCCCTCAGCAAGGTCAGTATTAATATTTTACACAATGTAGTTTAGCATGTTTTAATGATTTAAGGGCAAAATAAGTATTTCTATAATTACATTATTTAACAATCACCAGATGAGTTCTGGTATGGATGGTGCTATCGGTACAAATCAGGTATTGACACGTCATACTGTTTTACGGAATGGTAGATGTGACTTTCCCTAGTATGGAGGACCAGCTCTACCATATTTAAAAATAAATTCAGAAATAAATCAAAGCTCAGTAAAAATACAATAAACAAATACATGTAGGTAGAAGTTAAATTATAATGTGAGACATAAATGTATATATCTGTCATGTTTCCAGAGATTAGGTTTACTCTTAGACTCCAGCAGGTGAGGAATGTGTTCCAGTGTTTTTCTCATACGGAGGAGGGCATACAGGGTTACCCAGAATGTGGTTGTTTGTAGATGAACGGAGAAAGACTGACCACCACTCAGATTTCCTGCGGTACGTGAATGGACTGTTGTGCAGATGAATCCTTTGCTCAGTATGAAGCTCAAACGTTTCCTGGGGGAAAAGTGGATCCAAACCTCCGGTTTGTATCTTCAGCTCAGTTTGAATCTCAGTTGATCCTTTCAAGGAGAGAAGGTCCGAAAAATCCAGTTTGCAGGATGACTTCCTGCAATAGAGGCAAAGACAAAAAACAATGTTAAGACTCAGGTTGACAAAAACTCAGTTTGACTCAGCAAAACTCAGCTTGTCTAGAGTACCCAAAAACTGGCAAACACTCTCTGGCGTCGAGGTAGTGGCAGTCAGCTGCTTAAGAACTTTCCGTTAACGAGGTAACCCCTTGCAGGTGTGTGAGAAGGAGAATCAGAACCAGGCGCACCTGATGCAAGCTTTTGTTGTGTTTTTGTTTGCTATAAATACTCTCCTTGTGCAGTTCCTTAGGGCTGGTTCCTCGTCTCTCCTCGTCCTTCCATGGCTCCCCTGTGCTTGTTTTACCCTGATGTCTGGTTATGGTTTGTTTTACATTTTAAGTTGGATTTTTGGATTCCTGCCTTTGTTAACTTTGAGTATTAATTAAAACCTGTCTTGCAGTTAGCGGCACACATGGACACAGATGTCGACAATGTAGTTTTTCAGAATCTGGAGTAGGCGGCCCATCTTCTTAACTCACAGAACTCAGAGTATTAAGTTAAAAGTTCTCTTTTCTGTTGCTGTTGTTCAATAAAAATACGTTTTAAGATCATTCGAGGCCAGAACATTACACTTTTAAACGTCACTATCACAGAGTGTGAATGGAGCGCAGCGCAGCGCAATCCCCGCCCTCCGCTCAGGATGTTTGCACATTCGCTCCGCCGCTCAAAGTTGTGCCAGGATGCAACCGAAGCAACCAGCAGACCTCCAAGGGTAACGGCAGCCAGGTCTAATCCTAGCCTGTCTGCAGCAGCCCTCTCTCAGCATAGCTATGTGTGAAGGACCGCAGGACATAATGGTGATTTTTTTTTTTGTTTTATTTGGCAAAATGTTCATTTGATTTGTATTTATCTGTCTGTGTTAATTATTATCCCCCTACTAAATGAAAAAAGTTTGAATTTATTATTATCTGGAGACTATTAATAACAGAAGGTGTAATGCAGCTCCAGACTAGCTGAGCATGTGGTGACGTCATCAGTACTGTTCCAATTGACCCATATTCATGCTGCTTGCTCCTGTTCTCTAAGCTGACTCCGCCAGATAGATTTGCTCCGCATATCCATCTGGAAACCTTCTGTAGAAGTTTGGGAAGGGGCTAAAATACTGGTTAGCTGATTGGCCTATGTTGGCATAGACGGGCCAAAAAAAACAATCAGATCAGCAAAGCATATGACGCACTAACAGAGTGACGAACTTTAGAAGAGGAGCCAATTGATGGATCAAACTCTTATGCCGAAATCAGTCGGGAGAAGATTAAAACATCTTTTTCTCTGAGAAAAGCCTCCAGAGCAGGTGTTTTGCTCTTCTTCTTTCAGTGAAGAAATACTCTGTAATTCGATAAAAACTTGCTCGATAGCCACGCTTTAACGCTAGTTTCATCGCTGAAGCCGCCATGTTCTTTTTAGACTGAACTGTTGTGCTTCGCTAAGGCCACACCTCAACCCCAAAGCCAAAGCCAACGCTGATTGGACGCTCGCTTGGTGAACGGCTCCAAATTTTCTTCAACGGAGAGTCTCCAGACTGATTAGCGCAGTGAAAACCTTGAAAGCTCGGTGATCAGGATGGTCTCAATGAGGTTACCTGTTCTCCCCGAGTCCAGACAAGTCCGTACTCATGTTCTTATGAACTGAGAAACGGCCAGTGACTTTAGACTCTCCTCTCCTCCTGTAGATTCGACCGATGCAGTAAAATACTAACCAACCAATGGTTGATTAATGTGAACCAAACATTCACATAAATAAATACTTTAAAAGTATTTAAAATAAATAAAGTTGAAGATTATAACTGCCAATGAATTAATAATGTAATTATTAAAAAGCCAAATAAATAAAGAAGCTGATTAAAGAGATATATTGATTTATGTCGCACTGTATAATTCAATTTCTACCTACATTCATTTGTTTATTGTATTTTTTGGGGCAATGATTGTATGCTTATTCATTAATTGAGCATTTATTTATTTATGTATTTATTTCTAAATATGGTAGAGCTGTTCCTCCATACCCTAGAAGTGTTTAATAAAACTTGTGTTTGATTTCAGTGTCTTTGCATTCTTATTAAACTCTTGAGCAATGCGAGTTGGTGAAATCATAGACACATCATAAACAAGGAAGAAAAACAGCTATTCTGAGCAGCGGTTTTCAAGGCAGAGGCTGCTGCTGAGCTGCAGAGAAGTTTCTGCTTATTGTACAGGAGAAGCGCTGTCAAGAATTTGAAAGTCAGATAAGAAGCAGCAACTGTTCAGGCTCCAACCATCAGCTACATACCTGATTTAGTACCACATATGGATGTTGCTGAAATCTGATATTTTTTTGGAGGGCGGTGAAAAGATAAGAATTGACTCGTTAAGACTGCTTAGGAAAAGCCCTATATGAGTCATATAAGGGTTCTGGGTTGCTTTGGCTGCAATATGGGTTTTGTAGTTCTGTCAACAAGGCATAGCGTGACCTGTAGGTGCACTCAGCTACACAATGGGCATTATATTGTGTCGGGGTGGATTGCATTTTTGCAAATTTTTGACCCAAAAACCTCTTAAAATAATTTTGGCCTTAATCAACTACTATCAAGGGTGTTGAACACCTTTGTTTATAAATGCTGGAGGTGGCATGTTTCCAGTGTAGTCCTTTTTCTCTGACGTGACTGAGTGGATGTGCTCTCTTCTGTCATCCTCTGACATGGGAGCTGGCTCAGGGAGCTCATCTGCCTGGCTGTGTGTTTCCTGGGACGGGACCGCTTTTAACGTTGCCTTTTATCAATATCTCTGCTTCTGTCTCCTTGAACCCCAGTGGGCCTCAGCAGATGGCGGCGCCACACCGAGGAAGCCTGGTCCTGCAAGAGGGGTTTCTTCCTATTAAAAGGGAGAGTTTTCCTCTCCACTGTCGCTACAAGCATGCTTAGTGTGAGGAATTGTATTTGAGCCAATGAGTCAATGCAATCATCTGGTTTTCCTTAGATAGAAAACTTTGTATCAATTTGACTGGATGATCTGGTTGAACTGTAAGTGATTTCTTCAGAGCCTCTAAAACATTAAATTGTAATTTGTATTTTGGTCAGCTGCAGACGAAAATGAAGTCTAATGGTCTGCAATTCTGAAGGTCATTGGTTTGATTCCTGACTTCTACCTTTTAATGTCTCCCTGAATAATATGCAGCAGCCTGGGTTTTCACTCCGATGTATGATACAGATAGCACCACATCATGCACAGAAAGAGACAAAGAGATCGTTTAGTGTGCTAAGTGTCGTATCAGTTGGTGAATATAGCTTGTAGTGTAGAGCACTTCTTTAGAGGTCAAGAACACGTGTAGAGTGCAATATAAATGAAATCCATCATACCATTTACCTCCTTTTAGCAAAGTGCAGTCTAGGATGAATAAATATGTACAGAGTGGGTTGAAAGAGTGACGTGGAAGTGGAAAGAAGCTAACAAACAGAGTAGGAGCAAAGGAGCCCAGGGTTGTCTTTGTTCTGGCTTAATTTTGATTTCAAAGGAAGCATGCTCTCTTTGCTTCCAGCAGTTTTTCTTTGTCCCCTGAATCTTTTCAGTAAACTGCGCTGCTGTTGCTGCTTTCCCCCCAACCTTACAATGAGTCTGTAAATACAGCCATTGAAAAAAGTTCATTTCATTGTTAAAAAAAGGGTTAAATAGCTTCTGTCTCTAGTTTCAGAAGCTAAACTGCCCTTAATTTGCGAAATGTTTGTTTTTTTCTGAGTAATGAAATAGAAGAAGACGCCATTCCTTACTCAATCTAAGTTGTAACCTAGTTTTTAAACTTAATGGAATTGCATCTTAGTCAATTTCTTAAAGTACGGAGAAAAACAACATTTTGTTTTTGAAGCCCTCACAGAAGAGGGATTGTTTCTCTAAGCCTTACCTCAGGGTTGTTTACAATGTTAGTGGATCTCAAATTATGCAGCCCAAGGTTCTTTTTTTTTTTTTTTTTGAAAAAAAAAATCCAGATTGCATTGATGGAAAAATAAGCTTTAAAACTGGTTCTGTTAAAAAAATGGACATTCTTCACATTAACAGTATCATAGTCATGAATATTACAATTATAGGCCCAGAAATATTGCAGCCATTTTTAATGATGATGCAAAGGTGTGAGTATCCCAACTTTTATCACAGCTGATTGACAAATATGAGCAGAGAAAACTCAGGTAACTGTGACTCATTGTGGCATCTTAATTAGAAGACATGATTTTAATTTGAGCTGTTCTGAAATCATGAAATAATCTTTGAATCTGGACATGCAGAGACTTCGCCCCCAGGAGATGCACATGATGTAAACGAACATGGTGGTGGCACAAAATGTCTTGAACAGCTAAAAACTGGGAAGTTGCTTTTTTTCCACAATTTGAACAGGTTTAGTGGAAACCTAGCCTCGTGAGACCATCCTGATCTCGAGAGCTTTAAGGTTTAACTTCGCCAGATCAGTCTGGCTACTCTCCGTTAAAGAAAATTTGGAGCAGTTCACCAACCACGAACGTCCGTCAATCGGCTTTGAAGCTTTACGACGCAGGCGGGTGTAGCATAGCGAGATTCAGTTCAGCTCTAAAAGAACATGATGGCTTCAGCCAATTGATAGATCAAACTCTTGCGAAACCAGTGGGAGGAGAAGAGCAAAAACATCTTTTCATCTGAGAAAAGCCTCCAAGATCAGTGTTTTTTGCTCTTCTTTCAGTGAAAGAAATACTCTCTGTCATTCGATAAAACTTGCTTCGATAGCCACGCTAACGCTTGTTTCATCGAGCTGAAATGGCCATGTTCTTTAGACTGAACTGTCGGCGCTTCGTTTGAAATCCACACCTCAACCACCTCAAAGCCAGCGCTGATTGAACGTTCGTTTGGTGAGCGGCTCCAAATTTTCTTTAATGTAGAGTCTCCAGACTGATCTGCAGTGAAACCTTGAAAGCTCGCGGGATCAGGATTGTCTCACGAGGCTAGTGGAAACCTACGGTGTGTTTAATCAACCATCTGATTATGAATATAATATAAATACTGGAAGTATTTTCTTGAGCTGCTCATCCCTCTTTTTTTCCTTCTTTCTGACTCTTCACTATATCTGAAAACAAAATGAAATTAATTAATATTTTCTTAATATAATGGCTAATGTTATTATTTTAATCAAATACAATAGTAGTTTGGTCCCAAATATTCTGAAGTTGTATAGATTCCGGGCTGAAATGTCACAAAATATGTTTAGTCCAAGTCTTGAGAAATAATAATAACTTAACTGAATTAAAGTAATATTAAGCTACTTTTGAAAATATATTCTCTGGTTAGTTTGGCTTTTTAATGCGATGGTTAAAACGGTGAGTTGGAGAAGGATTATTTTTTTTGTTTTTTTTTTTCGTTAGAAATAAAAAAAACTTAATTTAAAAAGTGTATTATTTTGTTTACTGGTGTTGTCTTTGTTTAGTATCTTTGATATTCTCAAACACTTCAGTGTGAAAAAAAGTGGTGGTAAGCAGCGAAACGCTTTCCCATCACTTCTAAATTTTACTATTTGGTGAACTGGAACATTTATGAAGTACAGACTTAAAAAGGGGACTTTTGCTCCAGTCCTGTCCCGTTTCCTCATCCTCTTCACAGTTTATAGCTTGTATCCAGTTTCTTCATGAACATAAAATGTGTGAAAAAAAATCCATTGCTTTGCAACACATTCGTGTATCTGTGGGTGTTTTAGATGAGTGTGGAAGAAGGCAGGAAATAAATGATAATGGCTTTGATACATATCTGGCTCCTAAAGGGCTCAAACTAACTGGAGCTGAAAGATAACCGCAGCACTCTGAAGGGTCCTCTACGACACAAGGAGGAGGAGATAGAACCTGTGGCTTCAAAACCTCTTGTGACATAGTTTAACATAAATAGTATTTCAAGGGCCTTGCTAGCCAGTTCAGAAGCCCTAAGCACAACAACTCAGGTGCTCCCCACTTTCAACTAAACTGTAATATAGTGTTTGAGTTTTTTTCCCTTTATCTATAAAATTACTTCTCCATATAATTTTCTACTGACTGCTGCAATAAATAAGAGAAATAAAATAATTTAACTAATTTTGCAACAACAATGGGGCATATATTTCCATAAAATATCACTATTTTACCAATCAAAACAAGAGATCTTAAGAGGTATTAAAATAAATAAACAAATAGTCATGATATCATCCAATATTTGGATCTGATGTTGTTCCCTCTACTCAGCCACTTCTGGTTGAAGGCTAAATATGGGATCATTTATCATGTTGCTTTTGCATTTAGAATTTTATTTATCATTATTTTTTATTAATTCAAAGAAGTTTAGTGTAGCTTTTTTTGTGGATAACTGTATGGGAAATCATGCTTGGCTATGATTCTTTTGCTGTTTTAGTAGTTTTTTTAAAGATTTTTTTGTCTAAAAGAGGAAAACTCCAAATGTTTTTTTTTGTCTCTCTCCTCTCACCTAGTAAAGGTAATAATAATAATAATTAATTTAATTTATAATGCACTTTTCCACCAAAAAGGCCTCAAAGTGCTACACAAAAGCATTTAAAAAAGCATTTAAAAAGAAATACATAGAGATATAATAAATAAAATAAAATAATAAAAAGCTGTTTTAAAAGAGAAAAAACAAACATCTAAGGGGACCGAAAGTTTTGCTAAAAAGAAATGTTTTAAGGCCTTTTTTAAAACACTCAGTGGACTGAGGTGCCCTCAAGGTGTCAGGGAGGGAATTCCACAGATGTGCGGCAGCAGCACAAAATGCTCTATCTCCCATTGTCCTGAGTCTGGTTCTGGGAATGTGCAGCAGGTTTGAGTGAGTGGAGCGAAGGTGGAGAAGATTTGCGACAGAGTGGAGTTTTCTCCTGATTTTTCGCATGGATAATCATCCTCTTTCGGATTATCATGGTCACTTACCTGTGTTTTTCTCCACCAGAATTTCCAGTGATGGGTGGTGCCCTGCACAGCCGCTGCAGTTTTGTCTTCTGTTTTAAATAAACGCTTTAAATTGTCCCAGTGTCTGTCTCGCCTTGAATACTGGTTCCTTCTGTTCTGTTTCATGACATTTAATAGAGATGCACACCTGTACTGTACCTCTCCAGACCATGTCTGTCATGTCTTCATTGTACTCTCCATCTCTCTCATAAGTAAATATAACAATATCAACGGTGTAACTCTAGTTTGATTAATTTAGACAGACCCAAACATTCCAAACCTAGTGTGATAACAATGTTGAAGAGCTGGGATGGAGTGAAATGAGCGCAAGTTTTTCCCGTTAGTCCCTTTGTTGAACTTTGTATCCATTTTGCAAAATAATGGAGCTCACTGACTGTTCTTTCTTTTGATGAAATGACATCAAACCAGTGTCTCCTGGACGCCAACATGCGGGCTGCAGGTGTAGTGACTGATAGTTCCTTTATCAGTGAATAAAAATGTTCTCTATAATTGCAGAGTTGCATAATATATAATGATGTAGTCTAATAAAATGGACAATTGATTCTAAGTAAAACAAATGTAGTCATTTATTGACAAACTAGGATTGGATAACAGCTGATTGCGCAAGAGTCCTAGGTGAAATCGGAAGCACTGATGAAATATGTTCGTACCTTAGAGAAGATTAGAGATAGGAGAAAAATGGTGAACGCTAAATTTTCTACCAAAATTAGTCATGAACGATTTATGATAAATTTTGTTTGTACGAATGGTTATTGCAGGAGGCCCACTGTTTATAAATCTGATATGCTGCACCCTGATTGAAATGTTTTATATTTAATATCAAACAAGTTCCATAAATTTCTAAGACTTTTTTCTTTTTTTAATCACAAATGACTTTATGGTAAAATCCTTTAGAATAGGGGTCATAAACATTTTTGTCAACTGCTTTCAGGGAACAGTGTCACAGAATGCTACATAAAAAAAATCTTTTTATCTTTTTTTTTCAATAGCTGCAGTGTACCATCTAATCAAAAATAAGATTCACTTATATAAAATATATAAAAACATGTAACATTACTAATTTTGCTTCTCCATTTTCATCAAGATCTGAAGGTCATTTAATATGAAATGATTTTGCAGAAACTTACATTGACCAGGGCATCTGAAATCACATCTGGTATATATTTGCACTAATTTCAATAATATTCAGTAATACTTTTTTAATTACCGTAATTTTCAGACTATTAGCCACAGCTGAATATATAAGCCACAGAAGCTAAATTGCATGATTTGTACATAAACAAGCCGCACCGGACTATATTTTTATATTTAATGTCAGTCTCTTTGTCGTGTCGTTCGTGTCGCGTACCACTCGCGGTAGAAGTCTGCTTCGAGGACCTCCGCATTCCCCTGTAGCCGCTGGCTACCGTACTTGCTGCAAATGTGACGTCAACATTGTCGTTGATAAAATCCATAAATTTAGGTATTACCCTGGTGGCCGTTAGCTGTAAAAGTCCATAGATGAGCCGCGTTGTTATATAAGCTGCAAGGTTGAAAAATGGGGGAAAAAGTCGCGGCTTATAGTCTTGAAAATTACGGTATTTTAAATTTTTATAATTTTAGTAATGTTTTTAAATCCACTTAAATGCAATTAATAATTCAAATATTTACATATCTTATTTTTATGTTTGTATTATTATCATAAATGCACATTTGGGGGACATCCTGCTCCAGCAAACCTGAATCAAATGGCTCATTGCCAGGCTTTTATCAAACCTGATGGCCTGCTTAAGGGATAATCGATCATTTGATTAAGCTTCGTTGGAGCAGGGCTGTTCTGAACAGTTGCAGGGTAGTAGATCTCTAAGCCCAGCTTTGAAGACCACTGCTCCACTGCAGTAGCTCACAGAACAAATCCTAAAGCTCTGAAGGACGATCAGATAGAAGATCTGTGTCTCGTTAAATTTGGTACAAGACTGACTGTGAGGGACTGAGCCAAAAGATCAGAGAAGCACAGGGAAGTCTTGATGAAAAAATGGTAACATTTTTATTTTGCAAAAATAAAGTTCAAAAGTTCAAACAAGACTGGGCCCATAAAGGAAAACAAATCACAAAAATCAGCAAACCTGACACAGGAAAAGATCTACCTAACTGACACACAAGGGAAACATATATATATACTGGTTGATCAGACCATTTTGAAACAAGAGGGAAACATAAAATATATTTTCCTAAAGAAAACTACAACAAAAGACCAAACTAATCAGCATCATACTCAATCAGCAACCTATGATCAAGAGGACTTAAATATTAAACTTTCCAAATGTTATTATAGAAAACAAAACCAAATACAGAAAACTAAACCCTTTCTACACCCCTTCTAAAAGTAAGTGAAAGAGTCAAACTAGGCCTCCATGTCAATGAGGAGATCCTTTGCAGCTGGGGTCTCCTTTCCTTTACTGGCTTTACTCATGACAGCCTCCCAGGAACTGGCAACTCAAATGAAAAATAAATTAATGTACAGAAACCAAACAAGCAAGAAATGACAAAATGAGTCAAATAAAAGTGTGCACCCAAATAGTTAACCAATGCCAAATCAAAGTAGAATAAAAGGAAATACAGTACAATAACATAGAAGATTTAATGAAAGAATTACCAGACCATTTGTGTGTTTGTACATGCAGCCATCACACTGACACAACATTTTAGAAAAAGAAGCCATCAGTCAGCGTGTACAACTGCCTTTCTGCTTAGATGAAATCCTGAAAGAGGGTAAGTCAAACATTCATAACCTTAAACTGAAGAAATGCAGCAGAAGAGTTATCTAAACATACCACCATGCTTACTTTTGAAATCCCTAAAGAAAAAAAGAACAGTCACAAAGTGGCAAATCAGTCAAAGTCTACGTTTAAGACCATTTTACCCTGGTATGACCTTAGACAGGCCACACTATCTGCCTTATGTCTCTGCTTACTATTAAATTAATGGTCTGGAAGTTATTTTACTTGTCAGCAATAAAGTGAAAAAAGTATAAGAAACATTCCAGCAAACAGTAAAAAGTTTATTTATGATTATTTCTCAGCAGGTGATGTAAGCAAAGCAGCGCTGCCTTGTGTTACTCAGATCAACAGCTTTGCTTTAAGAATGATTCAAAAAGCCAAGACATACCTTTGAAGAGTCTCCAGCCCAATTCAGAGGATTTGGACCACTATGACTGTGCCTGGCACGACTCACTTGGATGACAGACAGAATGGGAATACTGCTCACACAGAGGCATGCATTATGGGTAAACACAGACTTTCATGACATCATTATGAACAAAAAGAAAGTCAGAGCTTATAAAATGTTCCTAATGGTGTTTTAAACAGTGGATTGAGAAATGTCTCCACAAGGTCAGGTTTCAGCAATCAACAAGATGACGACGGACAGACGGCAGACAAATAGTTTGAATATATGTGAAATATTGGGGTAGTAAAAGCAGTTAAAAAAAGAAGATAAAACAACAGATTAAATGCTGAAGCCAAAAACTACAGAAGAGGATTAGGGCCACTGAAAAAAAAGTTAACTGATTTTAAATTTTATTTCAGTTTAACATGCGAAAAAGTCAGAATTTTGACTTTTTTTTCTCAGAATTCAGACTTTAATCTCAGAATTCTGACTGAATTCTGACAATAAAAAAAAGTGACAAATTTTGAGATTAAAGTCAGAATTCTGGAGAGATCAAAGTCAGAATTCTGAGAAAAAGTCAGAATTCTGAGATTAAAGTCAGAATTTTTGAGATTAAAGTCGGAATTCTGAGAAAAAAGTCTCGAATTCTGACTCTTAATCTCAGAACTCTGAGAAAAAAATCTGAATTCTGACATTAAAGTCAAGAATTCTGAGATTAAAGTCGGAATTCTGAGAAAAAAAAGTCAGAATTCTGATTAAATTCAGAATTCTGAGATTAAAGTCAGAATTCTGAGAAGTCAGAATTCTGAGATTAAAGTCAGAATTCTGAGAAAGAAAAAAGTCAGAATTCTGAGATTAAAGTCAGAATTCTGATAAAAAAGTCAGAATTCTGAGATTAAAAGTCAGAATTCTGAGATTAAAAGTCCGAGCTCTAGAAATTCTGAGATTAAAGTCAGAATTCTGAGATTAAAGTCAGAATTCTGAGATTAAAGTCAGAATTCTGAGAAAAAAGTCAGAATTCTGAGATTAAAGTGAGAAATTCTGGGATTAAAGTCAGAATTCTGAGATTAAAGTCAGAATTCTGAGAAAAAGTCAGAATTCTTGAGATTAAAAATCAGAATTCTGAGATTAAAAGAATCGGAATTCTGAGAAAAAGTCTGAATTCTGACTTTAATTTTTAGAATTCTGAGAAAAAAATCTGAATTCTGACATTAAAAGTCAGAATTCTGGAGAATAGATTAAAGTCGGAATTCTGAGAAAAAAGTCAGAATTCTGAGAATAAGAAGTCAGAATTCTGAGATTAAAGTCAGAATTCTGAGATTAAAGTCGGAATTCTGAGAAAAAAAGTCAGAATTCTGAGATTAAAGTCAGAATTCTGAGAAAAAGTCAGAATTCTGAGATTAAGAATCAGAATTCTGAGAAAAAGTCGTCAGAATTCTAAGATTAAAGTCAGAATTCTGAGATTAAAGTCAGAATTCTGAGATTAAAGTCGGAATTCTGAGAAAAAGTCAGAATTCTGAGATTAAAGTCAGAATTCTGAGAAAAAAGTCCAGAATTCTGAGATTAAAATCAGAAATTCTGAGAAAAAAGTCAAGAATTCTAAAGATTAAAAGTCAGAATTCTGATAAAAGTCAGAATTCTGAGATTAAAGTCAGAATTCTGAGATTAAAAGTCAGAATTCTGAGATTCCATCAGAATTCTGAGAAAAGTCTGAATTCTGACTTTAATCTCAGAACTCTGAGAAAAGTCAGAATTCTGGAGATTAAAGTCAGAATTCTGACTTTTTCCCATATTATACTGAAATAAAAAAAAAATAAAAATCAGTTAAACTTTTTTTTCCCAGTGGCCCTAATCCTCTTCCGTAAAAAAACGAAGGAAAAGAAAAAAGGAAAAAAAAACTAAGAAAGAGGGTGTACATAAACCATAAAGATGTTTTTACGTGTATTAAACATGGGAGAGTGTTGAAACTCTTCATGAAAAAAAAAAGTATATATATTTTTTTTAATCACTTCCTTCAAAAGTTTAACTTTTGAAACAATGCAATGTCCCAAATCACACATTTAAAAAAATATATATATATATCCTTTTGGAAAAAAAACAAATTATTGCATAAAAACACATATCAATCTAACCTTAAAGGTACAGTCTGTAAGAATTACACAAATGTAATATTATCCACATATACAGTAAAAATATAGAATTAAGTATTTGAACACCCTGCTATTTTGCATGTTCTCCCAATGAAAAATCATGGAGGGGTGTTAAACTGTCATTGTAGTTGACATAATATAAAAAATCCTGAAATTACATTGTATGATGTATGACTTTATTTTATTTTATATCATTTTATCTTTTCCTTTTATCTTTTACCCAATTGCATTGATTCGATTATGTTAATGTTATTTTTATCCATGTTTTGGCTGTTTGTTTTTTGTCTTTACTATTTTATGTTTGTAATAATTTTTTTATTTTTTCTGTACAGCGCTTAGGTGCTTAATGGATTGGACCCATCGCCCATCCCCCGGAGAAAAACAGCCTTTGGTCGGGCTGTCTTCTCCGTAAGAGCATCTCAGCAATGGAACACAGTGCCAGGAACCATCAGAGACTCTTTGTCATTCTTTTCAATGCAAAAAAAATGGCTTGTAGAGAGCCAAATTTGTAGGCACTAAGGTTTTCTGTGTGTATTTAAATAATTTTACAATTAATTTTTTATTATTTTACATGAATTGTATTTCTTAACCATAATGTTTTTTATGTAACTGGTATTGTAATTTTATCTTGTGATTTTATACTTTTTAAGGTTGCCTTTTTTATATCTGGCTGGGGGACTACTGATGAAAATTATCACTCCTTAGCTAACTCGGGTATATTTACATTGTTTTAATGTATATTAATCTACACTGTCCCCTTTTAAATAAACAATAAATGAAATGAAAAATGAAATGACTAATGCTCTTAGGGAGGTTGTTCCCCCAAATCTCTCCTCCTCCTCTCCTTAATACAGTGCAGTCGCCCTGTCCCATGTGCAGAAAACCACTCCAAAGCATGATACTACCACCCCCATGCTTCATAGTAGGGATAGTACTCATCACTCTTCTTCCTTGCTTTCAAACCATGACATCTTAATGTATTACCAACAGTAACCTTGGAAACGGTGGTCCCTGCTCTTTTCAGGTCATTGACCAGCTCCTCCCATGTAGTTCTGGGCTTATTTCTCACCTCTCTTAGGATCACTGAGATCCCATAAGGTGAGATCTTGCATGGGGATGGAAGCAGAATGGCTGAAGATCAGTCGGGCAGAGGAAGTTCTAAGGCAGGTTAGAGTAGCTGCGGCTTACGGTGATAGGATGCATGAAATTGAACAAGCCCGCCAGGTTGAAACAGCGAACAGACAACTGCAGGTCAAGGCTAGCCTCTAGAGGATCAGTGGAGCCTGCCGGTGTAGCAAATGTTGTGGAAACTTAGACTTAGACAAACTTTATTATCATTGATACATAAACGTATACAAAAAGAAATTTCAAAAGTGAAGGAGTAGCAGATTAGCAGTAAAATGAACATTTCCATTTATAAAGAGCAGCAGTGATCAAAATGTAAAAGGTGTAGGAGTGACATGGTGCAAAAGGCATTGATGTAAAATACTCAGAACTGTTCAAAATTAAATAGATATGATGCAAAATGAAGTAGAAACACTGAGTTGAATTCTATTTTGGAGATTCAGCATGTAGTGTGGGTATGATGTTTACAATGTGATGCAGAGTCTCGATTTGTGACTTGGTTAGAGTTTTCAAAAGTTTAACAGTCTGATGGCAGCAGGGAAAAAGCTGTTGCAGAACCTGCTGGTCCTGCATCGAATGCTGCGAAGCCTTTTCTAAGAGGGCAGCAGGGAGAACAGTGAATGGTGGGGGTGTGAGGGGTCGCTGATGATGTTACGGGCCGGGACGCACTGGCTTTGAATGTAGTCGGCTCTAAGTTGAGCTAAGTTGACTGGATCAGTTGCCATAGTAAGACTCAGTAAGACTCTGAGCAAGCCAGCTTTATGATACCAAAATGATAACAAATAAGCCAGATCTGGCCAACTAAAGCTGACTCATGACATAAGCCAGTTTTATGAAACACCCCTCAGGTGCCTGAGAGAAAAGATTTCTAAAAATTGCTTCTCTATTTCTGTGTCCTCATGTTATGACTTATTTGAAACGATGACGTTGTAGGTCAAATTTTCTGCATAATCGTTGTGGGTGTTTTGACGTCATGTTGCTTTGCATGGAAGTTGTCTTTTTGGTGACAGTTTTCAATGTGTTTCTGTGTTAGATTTATTCCGCCATCAACAGATAAAAGCATGTATAGCTGCATGCACCCCCAGCAGGAACATAATACAAACTTTTTCTAATCCTTTTTGTTTTTCTGCCTGAGCTTCTGTTGAGAGCAGTTAGGTTTCTTTCCTTCAAAGATATTTTTATGTTTGCAAAATACTTCTCAAATTCCCCAGGATCTCAAAAGGTGAAGTGCCCATCTCTCAATTCCTTGATGATCAAAATTGGAGTTCAACTTAAACAAATTACTTTTTATTCATATCCTGCAGCATTTAAATGAGTATTTTTAGTTTGGTTTTCAGTTTTGAAACTACAGACCATTTGGCGGTGCCATCAGCACCTTTGTTTATAGATGTGTTGAATCTCGGCCTGTTTTTTCCAGTGTAGTCCCTGTTTCTCTAACTGACATCGGATAAAAAGCTCTCTTCTTCCTCTGACATGGACAACCCAGTTCCGCGGGAAAAATGTAAATTCCCCCACTACATTGGTCCACACACTGAAAACTAGGTGGAAAGTGCCACAATGGCCATTTTTGTAGACTGTTACGCTTCTTCTGCCTATACGCTTTCTATTGTTTTACGCCCTAGTCAATGGATCTCAAGATTCCAGCTGGGAGAAGAAAAATATATATAGATGGTCGGTACATTCTCGCTTCATATTTTTTGTGGAAAGATTAATAACTTCACAGCTTGTTTTGCATTAAAATAGTTTTGATTACATTTCAGAGAAAATGTATAGTTTGTTGCCAGAATATTTACTCAGGGAATGTACATATTCACTTGCTTGTTCGTTTCTTGCAAAAGATTTTTCAAGATAATGTGAAACCGTAACGCTTTGGTATAAACATGGCTGAGATTTTTTAACTTTTAGTGGAAAAATCAATACTTCAATCAGTTTCTGCAATTTAAATGGGTTTTGATTACATTTTATATGAGAAGTGTAGGGTTTATTTACACATAATATTTACTTAGTGAACATATACATAATCACCCGCTTGCTAGTTTTTGCTCACGGTTTGGATCACCGTCAGGATTATGTGAAATTGCAGCGTTTTGGCTGCTACCCATCGCCTAGCATTTAGCTGCAGCCCGATTCAACATTGATTCTTTGTGATTTAACATCTGGCGGATCAAGCCCACCATAACACTGCGTCGCGTTCGTCTGAGGTTGATTTTCAGATAATGCATTACGTCGTGGCATACGGGAGAAAACTAATTAAACTAGTTAAAAAAGGAACATGGGTTAAGATCCCGGATGTGTTTTATTTGGAACCGGATATTTGTGCATTTACTTCCTGTTTTGATCTCATTAGATGACCATTTAAATAGGAACTCAAAAAAACAAAAACAATTTAAACACACAACCAACATATCTGGAAGGTCTGTTCTGGGACCATTCTCTTTTTTTCTCCCCATATGGACATTGTGGGCATTCATTTCCTGATAAGCTGGTGAAGATGCATTAGCCACCTACTGTTCCAGGTCATAATCATTGCAAAAACGAAAAGCTGAATATGTACATTTGTAAATTTTCAATAGTTTATACATTTTCCAATTCAGGGCATTTTTCAATTTTCAATTTACTGCCCAAGGTTGACCAGGCAAAATTTTTCTTCTCCCAGCTGGAATCTTGAGAGATCCGCATTGACTAGGGCGTAAAACAATAAGCGTATAGGCAGAAGAAATGTAACGAATACCACAAAAATGGCCATTAATGTACCTCCACTACGTTTTCCAGTGTGGACCAACGTAGTGGGGGTACATTTTCCCATGAGACTGGGTTGACATGGAAGTTGGCTCGGAGCTCATCTGCCTGGCTGTGTGTTTCCCGGATGGGGCCGCCTTTTACAGTTCTTTTTTGTATCTCTGCTTCTGTCTCCTTGAACCCCAGTCTGCCTCTGTGGATGGCTGCTCACACTGGAGGTTTCTTCCTGTTAAAAGAGAGTTTTTCCTCTCCACTGTCGCTACATGCATGCTCAGTGTGAGGGACTGCATTCGAGTCAATGAGTCGATGCAATCAACTAGTTTCCCGTAGATAGAAAACTTTGGGTCATGACTGTATGATCTAGTGAACTGTAAAGTGTCTTGAGATGACATGTGTTTTTAATTGGCGCTATAGAAATAAACTGAATTTCATTAAATACTATTACCTGAGGGTTAGTGACCAGCTTGTTTTAGATGCCTTTCTGCTTAAACACTAGATTTTAATGATTAAGTCATTAGCTGAACTCTGTGACCAGCTGGGAGTTAATTGAGCCACTAAATTAGGTGTGTTGCAGCAGAGGACTCTAAGCCCTGCATGCCACTGATGGGTGAAGTAGTTTATCCCTGCATCAGTCGAAAGTCAGCTGTCAACCACCACAGATAATGCCCTGCATACCTTCTAAAAGCTTTTCATAAGAGATAAAGGCCTTTATAAAGTTAAAAGTTCTACATGATTTGAGATGCTTTTACTTAATAAATTCATTACTTATTCTAATCCTATACACCATTCTATAACACCGTTACAGTCAGATGAATAATGGATGAGCGATTGTTTTTTATGCATTTAGCTGTAGAGGTGTGAGGAAAGGTGAACTTGTCAGCTGTGAGTTTGAAGCTCTAACTTAACTAAAACTGACTTTGCATTCAAGCAAAAATAAAACCTTCAAACTGGCTCTTTGTTCTTCGACTTATTCAATAATGTTTGACTGAATATGAGGGCTAATGTCAGTGACATGCCTGCTTACTGAGGTCGCCCTGAATGTAGTCCAGCCCCCGACTGAAAGGCTAATTACATTTCTGACTTGCTGAAATGGACACCATCTCCTGAGAGGGCGTTCTGGAATAACACTCAACCCTGCATTGGATAGCTGCTGATTGATTTTTACCTCATAATTACTTTGATGTATTAATAAATCATCCATTTATTTTGAAATCCCGGAGCTGGCGATGTCTTGGGAATTAGTCGCTGGTGTACTTTACCCACTGCAAAGGTTGAAAGGTTAGAGTGCACATGCAGCGCTACAGTATGTAATTGTGTCATTTGCTGCTAAGATACTTCATCACAACTTGATCCTTGGCTCTGGAAACTGCTTCCATCTGTTTATGTGTGTGCACAAAAATAGGAAGCAGGCGTGCACTGGTCAGCGCTTCATTGAGAGAATCTTGAAAATAGAAGTGTGTGCAGCTCTCTGTAAGCCTCAGCATTGGTAACACCACACACTCATCAGCACAGATGTAAAAAGGCCTGCTCTTTTTTAACTTACACTGCTCAGCATGCTACTTGTCGTTCTTGGAAATACTTAGAGAAGCAGTTTCTTTTTCAGCAAATGCATTAAGACTGATGTGAAACAAATCAAACCTAAAAACAATTGCCTACTCCATAGTAACAGTGTTACATCAGTCAGCTACCTGGAAGATATCAGATTAAACATGGAGTGCAAATCCCTTAGAACAGCATTTTAATTAATCTAACATGTACTGGTTAAGCTGTTAAAACGTACCTTGCTGTATGTGAGGTCTTTCAGTGATCACTACTCCAAGCAGACATGTCTGAACACATCGAACATCAGTAAAGTGACATTGATCTGAAAATTTTAACGCCTTAAACAGCAAAACTCTAAACTGTTGTTCAAATGCTGCCACTTGATTGAAGGTAGGTATAAAACTAATCTGTTGTTTGTTTTCGGTGATGTGTATACAGAACATTATAAAAAGCTTCCTATAAGAGTATCTGTGTGCTGGAAGAGTGTATTGTAACTTTTCCAGGCAGAAAAAGGCTTTTTATTTTCCATTCCACCTTAAAGTGGAACTTTTACCAATTCGCCTCCACATCATGCTCCCAAGCAGGAACTCGTACAAAAATATATTTGGGTTACTGTCATGGACAGAGGACAGATAGACCCAGTATTCAAGGAGAGACAGTCAGTAGGAAAGTTCAAAGCGTTTATTAAATAAACAAAACAAAAGCGGACCTGTGGCTCACGGACACTGCAGGGGCACACATGTCTCAGGCTACTCTGTAGTGGGAGAAAGACAGGTAAGTGACCACGATCATCTGACAGAAGATTATCTGCGTTGGTCACTTACCTGGTTTAACAGTCCAGTCCAAGAATGTCCCCAAGTGCTGCAGCCCCAGAGGTGATGCTGGAAGCTGATCCTGGTCAGGGATCCAGAACAGACAGGAACAGAAACAGGTGAGAGGATCCAGACTTCCAGGCATCCACAGGCTCCTAGGAGGGTTCAGAGCCTGACTGGGACCAGAAGCATGACCAGGTGGTCACACACAGGAGCAGACAGGATCAGGTGCAGACAGGCAGGCTAGGGTGGAAGAGGGTAGCCGAGACAGGACGTAGGAACCGGAACTTGAAGCAGGACTTTAAACTGGTCTCCTCCCTGGAGCCAGGCTTACTGGATAAAAACTGAACCTCCCCACATAATGAGCCAAAAACCCAGAGGACTCCGCGGGTGAGGAACAGTGGACGATCAGGAGACGAGACAAACACAAAAACCCTCTTTCCACTGGCTGCCAGGATCCAGGACATGAACCACAGACAGACTGACAGAAAGACAAGAAATGATCTGGCACTGAATGCTCAGGTTGAACTGAACATAACTAAGAGTAAACAGGTGAGAGGAATAAACTATAATTGAGGCAGAGAGGGAAAACGACAGGTGAAAGGAATGACTAATTAAAGGAGAGCAAACTGTCAGATCATGACAGTTACAGCTCAAATAATAAAGGAAAACTCCAACTGTATGATAGCCCCTTTTAACTGGTTTCACGAAAAATCTATAAACTTTCCATGTCCAATCTAGAAGTCATGTTGGTGTATGTTAATGTCCTACTAAAGCAGGTGCAAATGAAAAAAAATAAAAATAAAAAATCAAGCTATCAATAAGTAATATATATATTTTTTTATTTTAAAATAATGTTATTGACCAGAACTAGTTTAGATGTACTTATTAAATGTTAACTATTGAATTATTTTTCAAATGGAAGATACAGCTCCATTATATTTATAAAAACATAATACATCATTAGTTTTTATTGCAACTCATTCACACTGTAGTATGATTATTGAGACAAATTAGCAGCAACATTTCTTTTTTCCTGCAGTAATATTTCACTAAATCCTTATCTTATTTTTGACAACAGCAAAAAAGCTTTAAAAGTTGTTCCTGGTTAACGATTATTCACTAGTTTATATTTCAAACTTAATAATAAAAAACCTGTTGATATGATGACACTACAGTTATTTTTTTAAAACACAATAAACTGTATTTTTCATAAATATTGGATTATTTAAGGGTTTGTTCTTATTTGCGCAGTTGAAATATCAGAGGTACATTATTTAATATGTGTTAATTTTTTTTTGCAAAGAGTGAATTATATTAAACACCTTGACAGTAAAGTAGGGAGTTTATGCTCATATTATTTTCTACACTTTTATGTATTGGACCTGCCTCAAACATAAAGATAGACAGGCCAGCTAACAGCTGTGCTAGGGCCCAGGACAACACAGTCTTTTTGGGCCCCCCCTTTACACCTGATGCCACCTGCATTTAAAGCTTTCTATCACCTGAAGAACATTTCCAATATTAAAGGACTAATGTCTCAGCATGATCTGGAAAAACTAATCCATGCGTTTATTTTTAGTCGAATTGATTACTGCAACAGTGTTTTCACAGGTCTGCCTAAAAAGAGGATCAGACAGCTGCAGCTGATCCAGAACGCTGCTGCTCGTGTCCTCACTAAGACCAAGAAAGTAGAGCACATCACCCCAGTTCTAAAGTCCTTCCACTGGCTCCCTGTATCTCAGAGAATAGACTTTAAAATACTTCTGTTAGTCTATAAATCCCTAAATGGCTTAGCACCTAAATACATCACAGACAGTGATGTATCAGTGTATCAACCCTCCAGACCACTCAGGTCTTCTGGCTCCAGCCTGCTCTGCATACCTAGAACCAGAACTAAACATGGAGAAGCAGCATTTAGTTCCTATGCTCCACTTATCTGGAACAAACTTCCAGAAAACTGTAAAAGTGCGGAAAGCCTGAGTTCCTTTAAATCAAGACTAAAAACACATTTGTTTAGGATTGCCTTCGACTGTTCTAGTTAAACAGTTCAACTAAAACATATTTTCTTTAGTCCAACTGTTTTTAAAGCTACAGTGTGTAATTTTCAGCGACATCTAACGTCCAGACTGCAGACCGCAGCAACATGAACATCTCCCCCCCACCGCTTCTCCCCCCCAACAGTACGGCGAGCGTTATGGGACAAAATGTCTTCCACGATGTCGCATCACCTACCTTCTCAAGTGATGAGGTTTGTTTACATAGATAATTTTACAGATAGTATTTCATTAGTCTGTGTAGGGTATAGATTTCAGTACCGTCTCAGTTCATCTCTCTCAACTTGCTGTAGTTACTTTCGAGCGTAATGGGCGATCTCGCAATCGCTAGTTTGTTGGCTCTGCGCTGCCGTAGCGCAAAGATGTCTGCCTCCATGGCTGCAAGACCCGCTCCTATGTAATTATAAATAACGAATTCTAAGGCAACGCAAATATTAAGGTTAAGAGGCTGAGCTCGTAGATGATGATAAATAACATAGTTATGTATAATATATTACATTTCTGACTGTATATCCCTGTAATTATTACACACTGTAGCTTTAATATTCTTTTTTGTTTCTGCATTTTTTATTTTATTTATTTTTTATTTTTTCCTACTTGCTTTGATTCTGTTTTATCTTCCTGTATTTTAATTAGGTAAAGCACTTTGCACTGTCTTTGTACTGAATTTTGCTACACAAATAAATTTGCCTTGCCTTGCCTTGCCTTGGTCCCCGATCATTACATTTTTCTAAGTATTTCCACGCTTTCACATTATTATATTTAAAACATGATATTTTAATATAAAACCTCCATACAAATGAGTTCTTATTTTAAAAGAGACCAACAACTTGATGTCATTCCTTGCTTCCGCAGCCAGAATAAACTGGGAATACATGCCAGTACATGTGTAGCATAAGTTGCTCAGCCACACTAATTTCCATAGAGGGGTTGAACAAAGGCAAATGTGAGGCGTTCCACAAATCCTAAATTTCCAGATCTTAAATTTCTCGACAGCAGGTGAGGCTGCAGAAAAACAAAAATGAAAAACTCATATGAATAATGATTTAATGATAAACAAACCAAACTATTGTATTAACTCTGGCTAGATGATCTATTTAGTTTATCACTTACAAGTATTTAGATTTTTTTTACAGAATTTTAAAGACACTTCCTTTATTGCTACAATTTTTTTCAACTCAGAGATTCCCAACTTTATTTTAGGCATCAGGAAATGGTTTACATAAAAATGGAAAAATATGGTTTTGGTTTCAGTTGCTTGACTTTAGTCATGAAGAAAAGAATCAGCATACCGTGGTGTAATTACATTCATGTACCTGAGTGTGTGAATTCATGGGCATATGCTTTAGAGTAATTATATAGGGACAGATGTTCACATTGATGCAATATGTGAGGCTGAGTGCGTCAGCAACTTCCTCATCAACTGAGCCCACCAGATCCGCCCTGATCAGGTTCTCTCTAGCTGTGAGCCATTTGTTTTAAGAAGAAGGTGATGAAGAAATGAACCAGATGTAAAAACAACTTATCTTTTTCCTGTCATTATACTGTTAGTAATAATGCAATGCTGCAATGATACACATAAACATAATAAATAGTATATATTTTTTTAGCTTAAGGGTAACCCAGTGAATTTAGTTTCTGTATTGCTTTTGATCAACCTAAGGCCAGCAATGAGATGTTGTGCAATCTGGTATTTGCTCATTCACACTGAAGCAGATCTGATTCAAAAAATGGGTATCAAAGTTATTATGCCGGAAAGGACTTTGCACTTACAATGAATGGCGGGTTGGTGTTGGTGCAGACAAACGCAAGACAAGGTCTCCTGCACGACATATATATATATATGTACATAAATATAAACGGGCCGTCGTTAATGTAACGCAGAGCTGGGCAGGGGAAAACATTGTCCGGAGGAGTCGCGAAATACTTGGCCTTGTTTATAAAGTCCGGTACTTATGTGAAAACTTGTTTTTGTGACATGAGGTTCTGGTCCAGATTGGACGCGGCTTACTCTACCAAAGGAAGTGACTGACAGTCTGTGTCTGGGGTGCAAAGGATCGCCACAAAATCTTCCCTGCCTCGAAGCGCGATCTACGCAGTCAACCACTGGCCCTCGCTTTGTTTTCACCAAACCAACACCTCTCATCTATATGAAAAGCGGCGTTTGAAGGTGCGTAAACGTGTCTTTGGGTATTCAACCTTCAAGGGGAAGATTTTTGAAAAGCGCCGTTTTGGCGTTTCCATCTTTAAGCGCATCTTGACCGCATTTTTTCTTACGCGCGCATCGCGTCATAAAGGCGTAAGCCTCTAAGCAATGCATGCATAACACAGTATCCACAACAACAATGACACCCCGTACTGTGTTGAATGGTTTGCGCTGCTACTCATGCTACTTTCACCCTGCACCATGTCGGGCTTACAACAGAATCTTCTTCTTCTGGAATATCTCAAGGAAGAACAGTCAAATATCGACCACATAGTTCAGCACCTGAATTTGACTGAACCACGAAAAAATGGACCCACCGGAACTTAACCATGTATAATTGATAGTCATGCCCAACATTTCGTTGCCTGCTTTAGCCTATTTTTGCTTTACGGCACCACAGGCATACTTACAGGCCTGGCATACATTTTGCAGCGTTTTCATGCATTAGTTATTGAATGATCACATTTATTTTACGTCTCCGTCTTTAAGACAAGCGTTCTGGAAAATATTAGCGCTGTAAGCGTTTTGTGTTACGTTTTGACTTTTGTGTGGACGGGGCCTCAAGAGTCCTGGAGGCGTGCAGCTCCTGGAGAGATGGAGGATTGCAGCCAATCACCTTCTCTGCAGACTGGATGATCATGCTGCAGTCTGCTCTTGTCCATAGCGGTGGCACCAGCGTAGCAGATGGTGATGGAGGAAGTGAGGATGGACTGGGCAGGTTGAATTTCTTCAGCTGCCACAGGAAGTACATCCTCTGCTGGGCTTTTTTGGTGAGGGTAGTGGATGTTCAGCTGCCACTTTAAGGTCCTGGGAGATGAATCAATTCAGACTGAAGCTTCTTGTAACTCACAGCTCAAAATTAAATAACTATAGAAGTTAGTGTGGTTCGGTCTAAAGAATAGTTGTCCTCAATTGTGAAAGTTGTGCATTTGATTTCAGCTTCTTTCTGTGGCATTATGAAGCCTTTGAGTAGGCACCCAACAAGGTTGCCTTGGGTCCTGAGTTTTGGTGGCAAAAATGTGTATCTTTTAATGAGAGGAACTGGTTGTGTGTAACTCCGGTACACATCACTTTGAGTGGAAGGTATTCCAAACAGTTTGTTGTTATGGAAAGAGCTGGGTTATTAGTGAATGTGTTTGGTAAAATCTTAAAATTCTCCTGGTCAAAAGTAATTATGTCAATTATGAAAACATTTGGTTTGCCATTAAGGGTTAGCAACAGAGTCGAAATTATCTAGAAGGCCATTAATTGAGGAGGACACCCTACTGGGGAGAGTGGTTGACCCGTTCTCTCTCCTAATTATTAGATTTAAGGAGCTGTCAGTCCAACCCTCTCCGCCCGATGATTAACTGCCACAAACTCTAACAACATGATTTTCTGCAAAATCTTGCTCTGTGTTTAGAGGGCTTCACACACTGTTCTCTTACTTTTCGGTTTTCCCAACTGCCGATTTCAATTTCTACAAAGTCTTTGGAACCCAAAACATCTTCAAAAAGCCATCACTGCTGTGTACCACCAAGATCATCAACATTCTCTCAAGGCCTCATCTTTACCAGCGTAGCCACTTCCTCCTCTTCTACGGCTCGCACAACACTGCCTTTGGCGCGTTCTTATGGCTTCCCAGGTGCCCACCGGCAGTGTTGGGAAAGTTTTCTTTCTACGTGAACTAGTTCAAAGTTCAGTTCACACATTTTAAAATGAACTAGTTCAGTTCATAGTTCATAATTCAAAATTATGAACTAAGTTCACAGTTCCAAAAAATGAACTAGTTCATAGTTCTTTTTTTTTTTCATATATTGCTCAATTACACCATAGCCTACTGTAGAACCACAGACAGCAATTATTTTATCAGTTGTAACACTGAAACTGTGCGTCAGATTTCATCTTCATATCCAGTTTTGAATCCTTATCCAACCAGGGTTTACATTAGCATTGAGGGGACAGCATTTCCCCATTGTTGCTTTAATGCTTTGTTGCTGTCCATTCACTTCACACTAGTAGCAGCTGCAGCTTTCACCCCTACAGTATATTCTCAAAAACATCAGGAAAATTTCAGCTGTCAAATTTGTCTTTTGTGAGGAATCATTAAAAAGAAAACAGGAAAAGTAGCTGGGTCTTAAGGTGCAATCGTTTTAATTTTAATAATTTTTCCATTTGAAATTCCATTTCAGTACATATGCTTTATGAGCCGTGGATGTTCCCTTTTGGCGCGTAGACTCATGAACGCGCTTTCAGGAAATCCTATACACTACTGTTTATGCTCTAAAAACATTCTTAATGACTTCGTTTCGAGTAAATTCTGGACGCTACCCACTCAGGACACTTGGAATACATTGGACGAGCAGTATGGAGGAATATTGACACGTTTTTTGTGGACTTTTATGGACCTTTCTGCCTAGGGCACCATAGACCTCCATTATTTGAATGTCAGCAGACAGCAAGAAGCCTCCCAGATCTCCAGATGCATTTGAGATATCAAAAAAGTACTCCAGAGTGTTGTTCAGCATGGGGGTGAGTAGAAAATGAAGGCTAATCATGTTTTGGGTGTACTATTCCTTTGAGGCCTGTTTACGGTGTGATTTAGCCGGGGTTTCGCCTGGAGGGCTCTATAGAAATTTGCAGCAACCTTATTTGAACGAGTTGGAACTGGAGATAGTAATGCCGTTTCATACAGACACTTGTGAATGAACGAAGTTCGCTAATAACGTTTTACCAGCAGGTATCGTAGCAGGGCAAAATGCTCATTACGCTCTCGCCTGTAATACACAGTGAACGTGAAGTTCATGAACTTCGCTCACGAACGCGTTCAGGCACAACACTGACTACCTGTTCACATAAAAGAACGCCTCCTCTGTTGCTTTTGTTGTTTGGGAAAGAGTGAAAATAAACCATTGAACTTTTACTGTAGCGGGTGTCAATGATTCTGCATGTGGGTCAGGAGATTACCTTAGAACATGACACCTGGGTTCAAAATGACGCTAAATAAACAGCTCTTGAAAATGCTTGGAGTTTGACGGTATGCTAGTAAAGGCAGCATGGACCACCTTAGGATTTATCTCTACAAAATTAATTCACATTATCGTCTTCAAATCTTGGAAAACAAGTCCAGTGGATATTTTTTTTAACTTTTACAGAGTAAACTATGACCTGGATGACTGAGAATCTTCATCAGCTAACAACATTAGCATTAGCAAAGAGAGAACAGTTCATCATACGGCCCTTATTGCTTGGTATTCAGCCCTGTTCTGTCTGACCAGCGTTCGTTCCTCCTTACTTACAATAATGGAAAGTTGTCAGAGTGAAAACAAATTACAGACACTGTAGTTAAACAGTAAAATGTTATGAATAAACCTTGAGAAAGGATCTGGTTTGTTAAGGAAAGAAGGTAGGTCTTGTCCACAAACACCATTACACAGGGGAATTGTGTGGCCTTGCAGGTGAAATTTATCTTATTTATAGTGAGTAAATAAGATAAATTAATATATGAAATAAGAGAAACCAAATTTTCTGACCACATTTAGAAATTAAATAGGTTAAACTTGTTGATCCAATCTTTAAGAAGTTTGTTTTTGACGTGATTCCCTGTAAAGCATGTCTGATAATTAAAGAGTTGTTTGCAAAGATAAAGAAGTTATAGCATTTCTGTTGCCTGGTGGCAATTTTTAGCTAAGGAAAAAAGCACACTGATAAGAGACATAGAATAATGGTATAAGCTAAAAGGGCTCTGCATTTACTGTAGATAATCAAACAGAGCAGTGTATTAATAAAAAAAGCTTTTATTCCCGTAAAATATAAGTGAGTCTGAGGTCTCATTAGATTCAGTTTGTGGTGAATCTGTTTTATTTAGTTTACTAACTGACTTTAACATGTTTTTATCTTTAACGGCTCTTATTCTGCCTTTATCTTCCTTTTTTTGCGGTTTAATTCATGCAAAACACTTTAAATTCTCTCTCTATTAAACTGTGTTATACAAAATTGCTTGTCTTGGCTGTAATAAATAAGTGCTGTAAGTCTACTTCCAGATGTTATTTCAGAATTAATTACCTACCATTCATTTTCCATTCAATAAACACATCCATCCACTTAGTCTGTTTTGCATTATTGTTAACATAACTGCTGTCAATATCATCAGGGAGCAGAAGCACCTCTTAGCATGGGAGCTGAAAAAGTCTTATCTAGAGAGCAACCACATTGCTATGGATATCACATGTTGATACTAACTTTAGATTTTGTAATCAAAGTTTGAATTGCTGCAATACTGGCTGTCTTTGGTCTTAGGTGAACTTAAGTAAAAAAGCAGAAATTAGTTGATTTGAAATGAAGCAGTTACTTAAATTAAAGCTTGCTGGAGAAATAACGTGACGGTGCAGCGGTACAAGAAGTACCACATATTGAGATCAATTCAATCTTACATTCACATTTGATAAAAGTGTTCTGACAATACCTTAACTGGCAAGTCAGTGATAAATTCATTAAGATTTGTGAATTCTTGGGAAATTTGTCAGGATCCCCAGATTTTTGTGTTAGCCTGTTTGTCTTTGATATTTTGTGCTTTCTCCCTTCCACCACCAGGAAGTGCCTTGGCTCGGTTAGCCTCTATACACACCTGCAAACTGTTGCTTCATCACGGACTGCTCTGCTTCAGCTGCACTGTTTGCCACTATACTTCGACGCCAGGAGTTTTGCCAGTTTGGGGTACTCTAGCCAAGCCTTGTTTACATGCTGAGTCTAATCTGAGTTTTTTGCATTTTGAGGTTTTGTCCTCTAGTCAAGCTGAGATCACATTGAGTTTTTACTGAGTGCTTGTTTCTCCCTGAGACTCAACTTTGTTTGTGTTTTGCCTTTTGGCAGGAAGCCTTCCTGCAAACTGAATCCTTACCGGACCGCCTTCTCCCAAGTGGGATCAGCTGAGTCTTATACTGAGATGACGGATTCCAAACATGAGGTTTGGATCCAGCCACCTTTGAGCACACTGATATCTCTCTGAGTAAGGAAGCTTCATCATCTTCACCACGCACTGCCAAGTACAATAGGAAAACTGCGTTGCAACCAGCAGCTGCATCATTCCATTCCGTCCGAGTTTTTGGGTAAACCCTTTTCCCCCCTCCACCGGATCAAACATTCTCTGGAAGACCAACACACAGACTCAAGTCTAAGTGTCTCTTCTTCTCTGGAAACGTGAGTGGCAACAAATCTTCATCTTCAAGATTTACAACTCCAATTTCCCACTGAGCTTTAATCTAATAGTCTGTTTTCCCCTCATCTTCCAGTTGAACTCATTATAACTTACAATAAAACCCGTTACTCTGTGTCTCTCTGTTTTGGCTTCACTGCACGTGGGGGTCGGAGCCATAGAAAAATCATGACGGTTTTTCTCCCAGACGTCAATGCACCAACCAGAGGCTAAAGGCTGAAGCAACACTTTTGCTATCGTAGGTGATAAGATATTTTTGCCCTCCTACAAAAGGAACATAGAAGCACTTATTCATAAATACTTTCTATTTCAGAAAAGGCAGCTTCAAGCAGATGAGCTCTGACACCAGACTTATGTGTAGGAGAGAAGAAGGACTAAGCACTGAAATAAGGCCCAACTCTATCATCTATAATCAAAGGTGTTAATGGAAGCTGTTGATTTTTCCCTTCAGGATGGTGTTACAGACAAATAAGAGAGTAGAAATAACATAAAGTTAGGGGTTTAATAAATACTATAGAATCAGAGAAAAGTGATGAAAAGTGGTCCCTATGTCCTCCAGATGTCTAATCAAACAGCAGCAAAATTATAATGATTGTTCAGGATAACCTAAGCCTCTAACTATAAGCTTTATTAAAAAAAAGGAAGGATTTATGCCTAGCCTTAAAAGTAGACCTTTTTAAGCACTTCTTTGTTGATTTTGAACAGTCAAGTATGTAACCCTGTCTTATTGACTATAATACAGTTAAGGAACTATCTAATATTTTATCTTGCATACTGGGATTTTTCTAATTTCTTCCTTTTGCATATGCATGGTTTTTAGAGGTAAGCAGGGAAAGAGGGCACTCCAGTTTTTTACATCCATGGTGTTCAGAATGGACCCTTTAAAAGAAGAGAATATAAACATATTGGATGAACAAGATGAATTCTGAACTTTGGAGATGTTTGTAGTTTACTTGTTCATAAGATATTGCCCTCTGGTATTACACAGCCTTGAAACCAAATCCAGAAAGGTCAGTGAAGGACAGCAGGGAAAAAAAATCAATAGAGACTGTAATGACAGGACAAAGAATGTCATCTTTTTATCAGGTTTTGGTGTATTAATAAATGTGTAGAAATATAAAAGAATGACATTATTAAACATTTTCTTAATACAAAACATTATAGTGTACTTTTTCTGTTGTAATTTGAAACAAGGTTTGTAGGACGCTCTTATCTTGAGCGACAGTCAGTTGTTCTAGTGCACATAGCCAATGGCAAAGAAAAAGGACTATATTGAGATTATATTACTGTATCTAGGCTACATTACTTACAGAGGTAGAATAAAAATGAAATTTATCAGATGTATCATCATTTTCTCCACTGACCTGGTTAACTACCTAGATTCACATCGCCACTGTGGAAAAGAAAAGCCTGAAAATCAGAAGGTTGTCGGTTCAGTTCCAGCCTCACATGTTTGGTGTATGAATGAGTGAATGTTATGTAGTTGAGATTTAGTCATTTTAGTGTCCTGTACTGTTACGAATACAGTACAGAACACAAATTCAATATTATTATTTTAGTTTACAGGGCTTACGTAGATGGTTGAGTGTACAGTTCAGCTCTGAAGCTTGTTTGTACTGAAGAAGATATTTGGAAGAGTGCAAAAGAAGCAACAGAATATTTTAAACACAGTTTTAAAACATTGAATCCTGTTATTTCAGGCTATTGCTCCCCAAATGTGAAAATATCTCTCACATTTCCTTCAAATGTAAAATCCATTGGTTACTTTAAAACACTGATAAAAACTATTTAAAGAGACAGGCTCCACATTCATGTGATTTTTAATGTGTTTTTCTTTTTGGAAAGCCCTTTGTTAACTTATCTGGGAAAGATGTTCTACAACTGATAATGCTACAAATCTGTTATGCTATAGACAGCCTACATAAACTATGCAAACAAAACTGTAATGGGATAAAATTTAGACAACATTCTTCAGCGTGACGGCAGGTGAAAGGCTGATTGTTGGGATCCTCAGGCTTGCCCACCAGAGGGCCGAGGATCCTCTTCTGCTCTCTTTGTTTTTCCCTTAGGGTTGGAATTACTGTGGGGATCTGGAGATTACCATCTGCCTCCAGCAGGATGCGCTGTGGGTCTTCTGGAGCTGGA
The DNA here is from genome assembly GCA_018398635.1 of Cyprinodon brontotheroides. NCBI lineage: Eukaryota > Metazoa > Chordata > Actinopteri > Cyprinodontiformes > Cyprinodontidae > Cyprinodon > Cyprinodon brontotheroides. The sequence goes on from JAGKQL010000062.1 coordinate 30,689,766, forward strand.
ACCTTCCTGCACACCTGTTCCTAATCCCTCCTCATTAGAAGACCTTCTCCTTTATGCAAGCTCTTGCCTGACCGACCTTGAGTCCACGCCGCAGTGTTGATCTTAGTTGGTTAGCTTCCTGAACCTTCTGCTATTAACTGAGTCTTGGTTGTTCCTAGGTCAAGACCAGATTCTAATATCTTCTTTATCTCTGCCTCACAGGAATCCTGTCTCCTCTCGGAAAGCTCTGGATGAGCTTAACCTCCTGTTTCTTCGCGTGAAAAGCTCTTGGCGAGCTTAACCTCCTGTTCCTCGCGGAAAGCTCTGGATGAGCTTTACCTCCTGTCTCCTGGTGAAGCTTAGGAGAGCACCCCTCACTGGACCCCTGTTCTCCGACCCTCAAGCAGCTGTGGGAGAGCCGGGCGCGCCACAGGAAACCAGTCTCAAGCCAGAAGCTCTTGGGAAGCCCAACCTGCTAAACTGCCCCAGGTGAACCAACCCACGGGTGATCCCTTCCGTGTGGATTATCATCCTGTTGTTCTCTGTGTTGAGCTGGAAGCCTCAGATCCAACTTAGCCTTGCTGCTGCTCACAGCTAGAAGCTTAGCCCCTCATGATCTCAGAGTACCAGCCATCCTCCGTTCCCCGCACATACCCCAGTGAACCAGCCCCCGGACTGAACTGTTCCTGCATATTTACTACGTGCTTGTGTTACAATAAACTCTTTGGAATTTTTACCAACGTTCTCCGTGTGTGTTCTGCATCTTGGGCTTTACTCTCTTAGACCCCATCATGACACTGATAAATTCAAATCGCCATGACTATCCAGGATGACATCAGCCACTTGGAGGAAGATAACTTGATACCACCAGAACCTTAACACCAAACAGATTTCATACGCCCTGTGTTTCTATGACCATGGCACAACTTGAGGAAATTTCTTTTAGACATTTTAGCACAACCTCAAAGAACTCAACCAGACAGAATGTGGCGGAACTTAGGAACCCTGCTGCTGAGAGAGTTGCAGGGCCTTGCCCGGAGCCCCGTCCGTGTGTTATGGATGTACTGGGGTGTTAACCCAGTCAATTTGGCCAGTCTTGCTTCAAGTCACAGTGGTGTGCACATGGATCTGATTAATTTTACTCTGCAACCACGGTTGATACACTCCAGCCAGGAGGCTCCATGACTAAAATGTGAATAAAAAAAAAATGTTAATCTTTTTATTGTCCTACAATGGGGAATTTTACTCTCTGCATTTCACCCATCCTTCTGGGGAGCAATGGGCTGCCATTGTGAGGCCCCCAAGAAGCAGTGTGGGGTTAATTGTTTTGCTCAGGAACCCAGATTGGAAGTTGTGGGGATCAAATCGGGTACTTGCAACCTTCTCAGACCGCAAGCGCACTGCGAGGCCAACCACTAGGCCAACACTGCCCACATGATCCATTAGTTTAGCTGGGTGGCTCAACACATTTTCATTACACCCAAAGTCTCTCACACAGACTCAACAAAGACCGATATGTTCCTGCTGATCTCAGCAGAGTGTATAGATACTTTGCAGTTGATGTCACATATGTTTGAATCTAGCCATGCCACATTGAGTGCCTGCTCTGGTCCCTTGTGCTTCAAAGATGCTGTAAATATGTCTTGCCATCGGCTGAGACATTAAAAACATGACCCAAATATATCTCTTTACCACCTACCAACTGAGAAAGAATATCATCAGAGATGGATGTCAGTGATCAGATGGACTGACTGGATGCAGACTATGAGACGCTGACTGTTCAGTGCACCAGTGTTAATCTCGTCAGCTTTTTTTTTATTTAGGCTTAGTAAGTCACAATGACAAAAATCAATTCTAGTCTTAGTCATATATTTAGTCATTGCCTTCCCAATTTAGCCCTTAGTCTAAATGACAAAAATCTATTTTAGTCTTAGTCAAATTTTAGTCAATTTAGTCAACACTGAATAAAACTTCTCCACACACTACCTCTCTTTTTCTCTATATTATTTATATAACACTGTGAAGACTAGAACTTCACAAACTGATTCTCTTTTTAACATATATCACGATGTACAGATTGAACCTTTTGTCGGCTTGTTTCATCATATCCACAAAGTCTTCATCCTCAAACAGACTTGGCTTGATTTGGCTGTGATGTCACTATGTCAGGTATCTAGTTGGGAGGAAGAAATTTAAAGGATTAATATCCAGTTTTTCAGTAGAACATCTTTCTTCTATGACAGAGAGACCGACTGAGACAGACACAGGAAGGTATTACCACATGCATGCGCCACTCCGCATGCACAACACCCTTTCCTACTAATACAGGCCCATCCATTCCTTACCTTCCATATGGAAGCATGTTGGCACCCTCAGGTGTCCCTTGAGATTCGTTGTGTTCTTTCCTGCCATTTTGAAGCCGCAGACTCTTGGGTGGCATCCTTCTTCCGGTGCTTTCCTTCGCTGTGCTAAACGAAGTCTCCAAACGAAGTGCGATTTTCGCCCAGCTCCTCCAACAAACAGTACATGTATCTGAGCCTGAAGCAATGACTGCAAAATCGAGTTAGGAGTATAAGCCCTCTGCTGCTACTGACTGAGCGGCGCGAGGCACTGTGGGACAGGCGCCGTGTAGGGACAAACAGAGCAACAACACATAATCTTCTATGAAGCTCAAGTAACACTTAAAATTAATTATAAACAATTACATTTTTAATGTCCATTCTTCAATGGCTTCTAAATTTTCTGGTCTTACTCTCGTTAACGAAAATCATTTTTTATTTTCGCCATATTTTTATTTTCTGGAAACAGTTTTTGTTCGTCATTGTCTCATCGTCACGGGAAAAAGGGGCGTTGACGAAATATTTTCTTCATCCTCCTGGTTGACGAACTTAACACTGCAGTGTAATTATTCAAAACTAAAGTAACAAGCCAATTTTTTAAAATGTAAGGAGTAGAAAGTACAGATATTTGTGTAAAAATGGAAGTAAAAGGAGTAGAAGTAAAAGTCGCCATAAAAATAAGTAGTAAAGTAAAGTAAAAATATCAGAAAAATCTACTTGAGTATTTATAAGTAAGTATTTGTACTTTGTTACTTCCCATCTCTGGCATCCTACACATAGCATTATTCTGGAAAGGAGAGCTTACAGCCGGATTCTGAAAGTCAAAATGATGAAGTCAGTGGAAACGGTTTATAATCATTCAAAAAAGCGACAGATCTGACACGTTTTTTACAAAAAAAAAAAAAAGAAATGCTCTTACAGCAGCCATTTGTTTAAATTTCAACAATATAAACAGCTCCTTCGTGGTGTGATAAATGGTATCAATAAAGCAGTTTTGATTCTTGTAGTTCCAGAAAGGCCCTTGTATATTAACTTGGTCAAATCAATTTTAAACTGGAGAGGATTGACACACCTGAAATGGTTGAAGGTCAACACAAATACAGGTTCCCTAATTGACAGAGCCTGTTCGCTCTCATACCAGCTGCAGTCTTGATTTCTTGATTTAATAAAGTCAATCATGCATCCCATTTTTAGATATCCGTTCTATAAAGCAAAACTGCACTGGCAAATGTGGGCCACCAGCTTCTCTATTTGTTGTGCCAAAAATGCAGAAACATGAGACATGAAAAAAGTCATAAAAAGATCAAAACAGTGTTTTTGCTATCTTAAAAAGCTCATATGTTCATATGTTTTCATACAGCTCAAGAAAGCAGCTTATAATTACATCAATGAACCTCTATCCGGCTGCAAATGTCACTCATTGGTATAGTTTGAAGTAAAAATTAATGTCCAAAGTCATCATACAACCACAAATGGCTAAACGTTATCCTCATACCTTCAGTCTGTTAAAAACATACTAATGTAAAGCAGAAAATAAAAACTCTAAGCAGCACAATGGCATGGTAAGTAGGAGTGTACTATGTACGTTAACTTTCTGAAGCATCAGAGATACTAGTTTCTGGATTTGCTGTCTCATATCGGCCACAGTGGTTCAGGTGACAAGGGCTTTGTTCTTTAACGCCTTAAATGCTGGTTCAATACCCACCTCCATTTGTCTCAATTGTTGTGTTTTTTGCACTAATTGCTCCACCTGCTGTTAAAGGTCAGAAAGCCCAGTGATGCTGATGTATCTTGCAGTGGTAAAACCTATTTCATTTAATAATTGAATGTACAAATGAAGCTAAGGCGGAATTTCAACTGAAGAAACTCTGATTACTTCCATCTCAACCTGAGGCTGATCCGCCTCCGATGCAGCCAATCCGCTTCAAGCTACATTTCCTCGATGCCCAATCATCTTCCAGCACTCTCCTTAAAAGCCACTCCAAATCATCTCTCGGCCTGTTTCTTCAACAAGCCGCCAAGATCCGTCGCTATGCAAGTCGGACTTCGATTCAGACAACCCACCTCCATCCCCTTCCCCACCATTGCAGAAAGCTCATCCGACTCCTCCTCGATGCTCCTTCAACCTCACCTCCAGTGTGTACTCCCACCAGACTTTCATGGAGTTCCCTGTCACTTTCAACCGATCGGCAGAAGACCGCCATGTTGAGCCTGGTTCTGCCAGAGATTTCTTCCCAAAGGGGAGTTTTTTCTCTCCACAGTCGCTTCATGCTTGCTCTTCATGGACAGTTTATGCACACTTTGTTCATTCAGTGACATCTAACTCAAGCATCACCTTGTATACCAGTCTCTATGGATTAACCAAATTCATCCATCTAAACTCCACCACCAGTTTCAGGCCCGGGGGAAATATCCATACTCTCATTCATCAGTTTATCTGCATTAAAGTATAAATCAGCGTTTATGTTTCCTGCAGAGGCCTGAGCGCCAAAGTTCAAACTATTGTATCAATAACACACAATACATGTTTAATATTTAAGACTTACATAAAAAGAGAATAATTAAATTTTGAATTAAAAGTGTACTTATGAATTCATGGATCAAGAGAGTGCCACAAAGTTAACCCAAACTTAAAATTACTCCACTACAGATGTAAATATGACACTTTTCAAATTGCCCAATTTGAATCTGTAAATAATGTAATTGTAAATGTAAATCCCTTTCATTGTCACACAATGGAGAATTACCTCTGCATTTTGACCCATCCTTGAGGGAACAGTGACTTTGGGCCGTGTCATTTTAGGACTATGAGTATCTTAACAAGAATTTAAGATTCTTTAATCTTGAAAGACTGCTCAAAAACACACAATAAGACATGATTCTCTAATATATATATCTGTATAAAAAAGAAAAAAAAAAAACCTTTCTCCTCACCCACCACGGGCGGTCTTCCCCCCTTTTTTCCTCCAAGCTCAGTTCCTCTACCAAAGGCCTGGGAGCTTCAGGGTTCTGAACAGTATCTTTGCTTTTCCTAGAACTGCAATTTTCTGGACCGAGATGTCTGATATATTTCCAGGGATCCGCTGTAACTGGGATCAGGCCGTGACCTGAAGGCAGTTTATTTTCTTTTTTTTAAATTAATAGACCTATGGTATGTATAACACAATTTTTGAGTAGAGCTATTTAATTGAAATTATTCAAATACAGCCCAACAATAATGTATGTTCAAGGTTTTGAAACTGCCCTTTGATTTCAAAACTGAAGCAGTAGTTTCTACCTTTTTGTATGAAGTGTAATTTCTGAATACAGTAATACATTTCGCTAGATTTTGTTGCTATTTCTTTTCCTTATTTTCACCATAGATAACATAGAAGCATAAAAAAAGGATATAAACTTTAGAACCTAATAATATTTTTTGCTGTTTTGGACTCAAAATTGCCTTAAAGCCAAACTGCATCCGATTCTTCCTAAAAATAAGGATCCAAATCAATGGCTAGAGATTTGAAAGAAGATCAGTCCCTTTTGTGGAGGCTGCCTCTGCGGGAGGGCAAAGCTGGGTACGCCCCTGCAGCCCTTCCTCAGTAATCTGACATGTGCAGTGCTTTGCACCATTACAGGCTTTGAGGCAGTGATCAAAGCATCAGACTCTAACTGAGCCAGGAAACAAAAATGGGAAAAAAAGAACAAATGATTTTGTTCCCAACCCAAGTTTGATGTCTGATCTGTGGCTCATCATAGGGCCCCCACCCACCAACTTAAAACTGCCATCTCCCCATTTTAATCCCCTCACCAGCTCTGAACCAAAGGTTACTTCAATCTTACCTTCATGCAGGAACAGAAATATATTTGCTCCTGGAAAAATCTAAAATAAAAATCATTGGGAACCAGTGGTTGGTGTTTAAAAGCTAGTAATAGGGATGGTCCACCAGAATCCGTCCAGAATAAAACATAAGTAAGAGGGAATTGTTCAATCTTTCATATGAAAATGAAAAGAGCATGGCAAAAAATAAAAGAAAAATCTCTCATAACATGGCTGTCCTTCCAAACTGACAGGATGAGCAACAAAAGCACAAAGAGAAGCAGGAAAGCCTACCTTTGTGACTCACAGGGAAGGCAGAGCTCCACAGCTCTGGTGGCAGAATCTGTCCATAGAGCAATTATCAGACATGAACTCCACACTTATGATGTTGGTGGATGTCTCAGATGTGCAGATTTAGGTCGGGGAAGGACCAGTCCATAGTTTCAATGCCTTCATCTTGCAGGATCTGCAGATACACTCCAGCCACATGAGGGCTAGCATTGTCCTGCATTAGGAGGAACCCAGGGCCAACAGCACCAGCGTATGGTCTCACAATGGGTCTGAGGATCTAATTTTGTTACCTAATGGCAGTCATGCTACCTCTGACAAGCACATGGAGGGGAGTGTGGCCCTCGAAAGAAATGCTTCCTCACACCATTATTGACCCACTGCTAAACTGGTCATGCCGAAGGATGTTGCAGGTAGCAGATTGCTCTCCACGGCGTCTGTCACATGTACTCAGTGTGAACCTGCTTTAATCTGTGAAGAGCACATGGCGCCAGTGGCCGCGGTGTTCTCTGGAAAATGCCAAGCGTCATGCACAGTGTTGGGCAGTTTGTATAACCCGTATCTGTGGACGTTAGGCCCTCATACCATCCTCATGGAGTCAGTTTCTAACCGTTTGTTATGAGACATTCACATTTGCGAGCTGCTGGAGGTCATTGAGCGGGGCTCTGGCAGTGCTCCTCATTGCACAAAAGCGGAAGTAGTGGTCCTTCTTCCAGGTTGTTGCCCTCCTATTGCCTAGCCCACATCTCCTTGTGTACTGGCCTGTCTCCTGGTAGTCCCTCCAGCCTCTGATCACTGCGCTGAAGCACACAACAAATCTTCTTGCCACAGCTCACATTGATGTGCCATTCTAGATAAGCTTCACTACCTGAGCCACTTGTGTGGGTTGTAGATCAGTGGTTCCAAACCTTTACGGCATTTTGTTTTACCATGAGTACCCCTCTCAGTCAAAAGTACTGATTACTGTCCAAAGGTGGAACATACAATAACTGAAATAAAGACTACTTTGAGACTGATCTCTGTGACAAGCGGAACTGCGAGATACAGAAGATGTTTTGTACCGGCCGCCATTAGATGGTGTAATGCCTCTTGAAGGACTTAATTTTTTTGTATGCATTACATCTGGCAGGTGAATTTTCCCTTTCAGGAATTAAGCCCGCCTGATAGCCAACATTTTTTTTTATAATTTTAAGCTTTCCGTCTCAAATGAAAAACATAAATGTTGCCTGGCAGTTAGTAAGGAATCAAAATAAATACAAAATAAAACGTGTCATGATTTTATCTAAAGATCTGACCCACATGCAGAAAACCAAACAGCGAGACCAGGGAAAAGTTTAACAGGTTTTATTCAGAGTAGGTATAGAGGAATCCAGTGCTGCTCTGAACACTGTCGAAACGGGACTGAAAAGTGAAGGGGAAGATTCTGCGGTTAGTTCAGGCTCAGTGGGAAATTTGTGTCTGGGATTTGAAGAAGGGAATAAAGGCAACAGGACTCACATTTCCAGAAAAAGGTGTCTTTTGTTGAATCCAGTCGGTGTGGGTTGTTCCAGTAATAGACTTGTTTGTTGGAGGGCGGACAGGGTTTAACCAGGTTGAGGTGTTTCCTTGAGGAACGGAGGAGCTGACTGCCACTTAGATTTCCAGCGGTACTTGAACGGTTTCTTGTGGAGATGAATCCCCTGCTCAGAGAGAAGCCCAAACAATCCTTCGGGAAAAAATAGATCCAAACCACCAGTTTGAATCCTCAGTTCAGTTTGATGCTCAGAGAATCCTTCCAGGGGGAGAAGGTCCAAAACATCCAGTTTGCAGGATGACTTCCAGCCAAGAGGCAAAGACAACAACAAGATTAAGACTCAGGTGACAAAACTCAGTTTGACTCAGCAAAACTCAGTTTGGCTAGAGTACCCATCTTGGCAAACACTCTGGCATCGAGGTAGTGACAGTCAGCAGCTTAAGAGTCCTGCGGTAATGAGGCAACCATCCACAGGTGTATGAGGAGGCCAACGAGAACCAGGCGCCACCTGGTGATGGAGGGAAAACAAACAAAAGCACAACCCACGCAAACTGGATTCCTAGCAAAATTATATTATAAACTTGTTTAAAATGTATAAAACTGGAGCTTGTCTGAGCAACTCTCTTATAATCACATTTAAAGTTAATGAAATCATAGGTACTGATAAATGACCTGTGGTCCCCAACTGCAGAACCACTCCTTTATGGAGTGTCTCTTGCTAATTGCCAATTATTTCCACCTGTTGTCTTCCTTTTTCACAACAGCATGTGCAAATGATAGTTAATCAACTCCGCTTCCTAAGTTAACAGTTTGATTTCACAGAAGTATGATCTGATTGAACTTATATAATGTTGTTTATGTATTCCCTTTATTTTTTTTAGCAGTGTAGAAATTACCCATTTAAGGTCAAGAGCAAAAATTCTACTTTTGATTCAAGGTTTAGAAACCTGAAATTCACTCTTGCTCAAAATCTAATATAAACCTGACCCTTCTTGTAAAAAAAGAAACAGTAAACATGTTTTTTTTAAGTATTAAGCTGGTAAAAACATAACCCCAAACACATGCTCCTGAAACTGTTGAGAAAGCTCCTTCCACCAAACAATGTTAGCACAACACTTTAGTTGAGCTATGATTTCGCTTCTCTTCTCAGTGTTATTTTGAGGTTAATCACTCGCGTTTATTTCCCTCCTCCAGCTAAACTCACAACACTCAGAATAGTTATTTTTTGTATCATTAAAAGATTGCATAGCTCTTTTTTTTTTAGAACCATGAACAGGATATGATTCATGGCCTCTCTGATTGCTGATTTTCTTTAAATCACAAAACATGAAAACAATAAATCAGTGTAATGCTAAAAACACCTATTTTAGAATGCAAACAACTGTTCAGGCGATCATGGGATCCAGTTATTGCAGAAGCACAGCAGTATTAGGCAATATAGAAAAACATGAAAGGATTCCTTGTGTTCCTTGCAGTTTATATTAGGGTGTTCTGCTCTCTAAAGAAGGCAAAACACCTTATGGGTTACAGTTGCTGTTTTGATTTTCTTTATTTAGCAGAGCCATACAGCTACACTAATGTCTTTCTCATGTTTTGTTTTCTTGCCAGCCTCCATCTGTTGCTAAACAAATAAAAATATATTTAAAGATAAAAAGAAACAATTGACTTGTGCAGGACTCCTGCAGTTTCCATCACCAAGTAATCAGACAAGATGAATCCAAAAATCTTTCATTACAATTATTAGGAACATCAGCTCCAGCTCTGTCCAACCTTCAAATTGTCATAATTTTAATTCTGTTAAAACTGGTTTTGTTTTTCCTTAACAGTTTTACAGTATGTAGTAGAGCGTAATTCTGCTTCGTTTTACAAAGCCCATCAGTTATTGCTGAAGATTATTTCTAAGCAACAAGGCTGAATGTTTTATGATTATATCAAAGGCAATAACTCTCTTTTGAAATAAAAAATGAAGTAAAAATAACATAGAAGAAAAGTTCTAAATTAATTAAATGTAATGTTTTAGCAGTAAGCTTTAATTTTGTGATCATCAGTATAGCATATATCTACGTTTCTTTGCTTCAGAAGGAGTTGTTGCTGTTTCCACCGTTTGCTGCTTTATTGTATAAATTACCAATTACATCATTGGTTACTATGACATACCCCACCATTAAAGAAAATGATAAACTCACACTAGTAATTTGAATAACACAAAAATTAAAAAATAATTATGAATAAAAATATTGATTTTGAATCTTTATCTCAAGAAATGACTCTAAATTACTTTGCTAATGACCAGTGAGCCAACACACCTGTCAGGTGCAAAAGATTTTCTTAACATTTCTTGAACATTAAAGAAAACATCTGATTTCAGTGATTATTGCCTTAAAATGTTGCTCAACACAATTTTAGTTCAGGAGGTCTATCAGGCGTGTTTTTTTCATTTATCAATATATATACTGTATATGCATGTATGGATATATATTCAAAATCAATATCATGGTTTGATTCATTTATTTTTTATCATAATTTATTTTACTGGCAGCTGACTATTTTCTTTCTTTAATAGAAGTGTATATAAATGTATAATGAATAACAAATTAAAGCCCCAAAGATAAGTTTAATGTCAAAAAACTTTACAGGTTGAATTTTATATGCTTGAAAGGAAAAATATATAATTTTAAAACTGATTTTGTCCAACTTTTATCTTCAGTTCAAAGGTGATCTGATCAGGTCTATGCAGTGGGGAGTAAAGGTGTAAATAGACATAAAGGAGAATTTTCCTTAGACTAGAGATAGTCTGTCTCATCGGCTGGCTCATATTTTTGGCCACTATAGTCTGTATTGGAAGTTGCTGTTATATGCATGCCTTGACCAGTTTATTAGAGCATCCAGTGGTAATCCTTTGAGATCATGTGAAGTGCATTGATTGCCACTCCCCCCTTGAGTTGTTAAAAAGTATAATTTTTTTTTCTAAATTAAGACATATTTTTAATCATTATGTAATTTTTTGGGTCATGTAAACAGAGGAAGGAAAAGCAATATCATCTCCAAGAATTTGCACAATAATATCAGCAGCAAATATCAGTGAACAGTTGGGCTAATGTTGAAATAGCTAATAACGTCCATAAATAACCTGTATTGGTCAATATCTGCTTTAGACCACCTTCAGAGCTGGACTATGAGCGCTCAGTGCTGAGATGCATTTAAAGACCATCTACTAGTATGCATTAACTCCAATTTACCAGCAAGTTAGCTTGATAGGTCAAAGTTAAAATAAAATCTAAATCAGCCTCTCTGGGCCGGATTTATCAAGATCCAATTTTGCGTGCAGTAATTTGCGCTCGCAAACTGGAATTTTGCGTGAGGGGCTGAACCATGGTTTGCGGGTGATTTAACAAGAGCGATTGCGCTAACTGGTGGCAGGTGCAAAACTGTTGAGAGACGCCCTATTTAAAATGGTTTTGCGCGCTTGGTGGTTTGCGGCATGGCTTAGTTTGGACAGCAGAAAGCCGCAAAAGGAAATTCGACCCCATTGAAATGGAGGTGTTGGTGGATGAAGCCAACAAACATTTAAGTGAGCTACAGCAAAGAAGTGTGCCTGTCACAGAGAGGACGTTATATGTGAACAAATCTGTAATAGAGTAAACGCTGTGTGAAACCTTGCTAACAGTGGATGAAGTAAAAAGAAGATACCAGGATATTAGAAGGCTAACCCCAAAGAAAAACTGGTATATAACAAAACATCTGCGCGAACAAACAGGAGGGGGCACAGTAGATGAGATGCCTCTGACCAGCATTGAGGAACAAGTACAGCTGACGCTCTGTGAGGAGGAACAAATCACTGGAATTGCAGCTCCAAAATGGCAATGCTGGATAAACGAAATGTTTTGATGATCGTTTCCTCGTTCATTCCAAAAATATTCACACGGAGTGAAAAAATGCGTTCTCTGCGTCTCCTTGCTTCATTTCGATGTCTCCTTCTTGCGACAATAACCGCTGCCATGTGTGCGCAATTACGCATACAGACCATTTGCACCTTCTTTTGAAACGTGTTAAATATAGAGTCAGATACCGGTAGCAAAATTGCTTTCAGGTTTGATAAATCACTTTGCGAGTGCTAAATTAATATATTTACATGTTCTCCTCCCACAAGACGCACTTTTGCGTGTAAACGCCCCATATTGCATATTCATCGCAGAAAAAGTACTAAATGGATAATAGGCGCTATTTAGCACGTTTTAAAGACCAAATCCTTTTAGCACGCTGTTGATAGATCAGTTTGTACATTTTTTAGCGTGCGCAGTGAAATAGCTCACGTTTTTATACACGCAAACCTTTGATAGATCCGGCC